>JAQZBX010010786.1:0-43769 GCA_029593785.1 Cabassous unicinctus
ACTGAAGAAACCACCACTGAACCCACTGTAGAACCCACTGAAGAATCAGTTGAAAATTTTACGCAAAGTATGTAAAGTTACTAAACTGTACTCATACCTGGAGCCTATCATTAGATAGGCTTAACATAAAAAATTAAGTTTCACTGCTCTGAGCATAGCATAAAGTAATAACATGTTTAAAGAACTTGAACTGATATATTTTAAAGTCCCTCTAAAATCATTTAAATGGTGAATGTCTGAGTCAATTTTCAAATTTACTGACAAGGGATAGGAAGTGAGCTTTTTAAAAATATATACTTTATTCTTTACTTTTGATGATAATGTAAAATTTCTACCTGTTTGAGGAATAAACTTATCTCTGTCTAGAGTCAATTATTAGTGTTTCCTAAGGTTATTTGGGGGGAAGGAGGTTTGGGAGAGGGAAATTGCAAAATCAAAATCACCATTTTACTTTCCTGCCAAAAATATTGTTCCTTATAAAATATTTGTGAAACCATAACACAGGATGGCTCCTCTAAGATCTTGAATGAGTTGTCTAACTGAAGACAATGGCTATTTACTTGCAGTTACGTAAAAACATAATTTTCTCCAGTTCATGCAATCCAAGCATGTTTCTAATTTAATTACTCTGAACTTGTTTACATCTAACACTACTACTACTACCAATAATAAAACTTTATCCACTTTATATTTAAAAATGGAAAACCCATCATTCTGGTATCCCCTGTTTAAATATCTTTAATAATTAACCACTAGTTTTGGGTCACGTGCAAACTTCTTAACCAGGCACTCAAGTCTGAAATGATCTGGCCGTTGAAGAACTTTCTAGTTTCACCACTAGTCACATTTTCCATCCACATTCTTCACTACAGACTACCTAGAGCTCCCATTGTTTGCTGAATCTGTTCATGACTCTAAGTTTACTCACAGCTGAAATGACCTCTCCCTCATCAAGTTTGCCTGACTAATAATTCCTAGTCCCTCTAAGCCTATATTGGAGCCTCCTTTTGAAGAGTGTATCGGTCATGATTCTCCAAAGAAACAATATGTAACTTTTATTTTTTGTTTATTTTAAGGAATTAAGGAATTGGGTCACATGATTGTGGGGGCTTACACCTCTAAAATTCACAGAGCAGCCCAGCAGGCAGGATTTTCCTTTTTTAGGAGGTACGAGGGATTAACCTTGTACATGGGACGCAGATGCAACCACTGAGCTACACCCACTCCCCTCAGGCAAGAATTTATGTTGCATTCTTGAGGCAGAATTTCTGCCTCTCTGGGAAACCTCAGTTTGCTTTACAGCTGATTAGATGATGCTACTCACATTATTGAGGGTAAGCTCCTTTACTTAGTCCACCGATTACAGATATTAACCACATCTACAAAATACCTTCACAGCAACATCTAGATTAGTATTTTATTAAATAAGTGTGTACTATATAGCCTAGCCAAGTTGACACATAAAATTAACCATCACAATCCACCCCTTATCAGCTTGCACCCATACAAATATCCTTAAACCATATTTAATTTACAAATAAAGACAATTAAAAAGTCATACTTTCACTTAATATAATACAACTGTCCTGCATATAACCAAAAAATGTACCAACTCTTTCCCCAGAAGAGGATGCAAAGTCCTTGGTTGATGTTCACTCCTCTCCCTGATATCCTGTAACTTAAATACTATGATATAAAGTTAACAATACTTAAATATTATAATGTAAAGTCAATATATCTTATGTTATATGATACGGGGACCTGAGAGAGAAGAAAACAAAGATATTTGACACATACAAACAAAGCAAAAACAAGAAAGAAATACTTATAACAAAGTCCTTGTTTCTGCAACTGGCCACATTGTCATAGCTGTTATTATAACTACCTTATTCTACTACCCATTCTATATTTCCTTTGCCCGCAGCAAGAACCTCAGCTGGTAATGGAAGAATGACCCAAACCTTCATTTATGAAGGGTCTGGGTCATTCATAAATAGTCTTACCTGAATTCAGTTGTTGTAGTTTTCCATTGACTTTTATAGCAGGGAATTCTAGTACTAAGATATGCCCTAAGGGCATTGTGTAGTATTATTCCAATTTACCTTTGGTAATCAGATTAGTCACTCTAGCCAGCACACTAACTTTCTTCTTTGCCTGTTTATTCAGAGGCATGAGGAGCCCAAAGTGACTGGGTGGCAGTTTTTAACTTCCAGTTCAATGGAATCATTGCTTTGTCTCCTGGTGGAAGCATTCCTCCTTTTGGAACTAAGACCTGTAGACCAGCAAAACATAAGGCTGCAGGGACAGGAAGCCAGAATTGTGCTAGTGGATCACTAGGGGAAATGATGAGTGGTGCCATTCCCATTTCTACCTCTTGATTCCTCGACCTGTGAATCCTGGACATGGGAGAAAGAGCACCATAGAGGGGACACTGATTTAGAGCATATACAGCCTACTGGAGAACAATGCCCCATCCCTGCAAGGTAATGCCACCTTGCTGGTGCTATAACTGAGTCTTCAAAAAGCAAGTCCACTGTTCTATCAAGCCAACTGCTTCAGGGTGATGGGGAACATGGGAAGACGAGTGAATTCCATCAGCATGGGCCCATTGTCACACTTAATTTGATGTGAAGTGAGTTCCTTGGTCAGAATTGATTACGTGTGGAATACTATAATGGTGGATAAGACTTTCTGTAAGTCCACAGATGATAGTTTTGGCAGAAGATTGCATGCAGGGAAGGAAAATCTGTATCCAGAATAAGTGTCTATTCCAGAACAAAGTGCTGTCCCTTCCATGTTGGAAGTGGCCCAGTGTAATCAACCTGCCACCGGGTAGCTGGTTGGTACAATATCATGGATTCAGTATTGGTATTTGTTGCTGGCAGATTGGGTACACAGCAGTGGCTATAGCCAGGTTGGTCTTGGTGAGTGGGAAGACCATGTTACTGAACCTATACACAATCTCCATCCCTACCACCATGGCCATTTTGTTCATGTGCTCATGAGCCCGTTGGGCAATGACAGGAGCAGCTGTGGAAAAAGTCTGATTGGGATCCACAGAACTGGTCATCTTATTCATTTGGTTATTAAGATTCTCTTCTGACCCTTTGGTGAGCACTCACATGGGACACAAATATCTTTATACTTTTTGGTCAGAGAGGTCTGTCTACATACCTCTTCCTCAGATGTGCTTGTCACCAATTTAACAATAATGTTCCTTCCAAGTCCCTGACCTCACAGTCAGGGACCACAGCTTATAAAACAGGGTACACTCATAATCTGGCAAAAGGAACAGCTAGGTACACTGTTCAATGTTCTGCCCACTGGGAATATTTCCCTTCACCACTGTCTTTCAGCAATAGCCCAGAAAGGGGCTGAGTGCTGCAACTATCCACTTTCAGGTGGTGCCTGCATATCATACGGAACCATTTGCAAACCAAATCCAGGTTTTTCTTCCTCAGTCAACTGGTGGTAGGAAACTTCCAAAGAGGGTCCTAGGTGTGGGCTGGGAGAGAAGGTAATGTGGCAAAAGTGGGGGTCATGGGGATTTGGGCCACTTTCTCATATAACTTACTTGTGTCTTTAGGGCCTGCTTGAATCTGATCTCATATATACTACTTCCATTTGATGATGGAGTGCTACTGTTCATGCCCAACTTTATGGCTTGGAGGGTCAGACAATGCCCAGCACATGATAGACAGCTCAGGCTGCAATGTAAATTGGTGACCCATACTTAAGTGTTCAGTCTCTACTAAGGCCCAGTAACAAGCCAAAAGCTGTTTCTCAAAAGAGAGTAGTTATTCAGAAAGGATGACCAGAGCTTTGCTCCAAAATCCTAAGGATCCAAACAGCAGCATATCTATCTGCTATTGACATGTCAAGCACCATTAGATCTGCTGGATCATATGGCCCAAGCAAAGCAGCTTGCACAATATCCTGGTACTGTTGCAGAACCTCTTCCTATTCTGGATGCTGCTCAAAACTAGCATCCTTTTGGCTCACTTGGTAAATGGGCTAGAATAACACAACCAAGTAAAGTATATGTTGTCTCCAAAATCCAAAGAGGCCCACTAGGCATTGTGCTTTTTTGGTTATCTGAGGGACAAGATGCAACAACTTATCCTTTGCCTTAGAAGGGACATGTTGGCATGTCCTACACCACTGGATACCTAGAAATTTCAATGGGATAGAAGACCCCTGAAATTTTGTCAGATTTATTTCCCCTCTGACACACAACTATCTTACCAATCAGTCTAAAGTAGTCGCTACTTGCTTACTAGGTCCAGTCAGCATAATGCCATCAATATAATGGACCAGTGTGATATCTTGTGGAGGGAAAAGGTGGTAAGGTCCCTGAAGACTAAATTATGACATAGGTCTTGAGAGGTGATATATCAGACATAAGATAGTGAAGGCATATCTCTGGTCTTGCCAGCTGAAAGCAAACTGCTTCTGTTGGGTCTTTACAAACAGGTATCTAGAAAAGCATTTGCCACATTTTTGCTGCATATCAGGTACCAAGGGATCTGTTAATTTGCTCAAGCAATGAAACCCCATTTGGAACAGCAGCTGCAAGTAGAGTCACCACTTGGTTAAGTTTACAATAATCTACTGTCATTCTCCAAGATCCATCTGTTTTCTGCACAAGCCAAATAGGCATGTTGAATGGGGGTATGTGATGGGAATCACTACCCCTGCATCCTTCAAGTCCTTGATGGTGTCATTAATCTCTGCAGTCCACTCAGGAATGCAGTATTGCTTTTTGATTTACTACTTTCCTAGGTAAAGGGAGTTCCAGTGGCTTCCATTTGGCCTTTCCCCTAATTTCCCTCATTCCACAGGTCAGGGAACCAATGTGAGGATTATTCTAGGTTCTGAGTATATCTATTCCAATTATACATTCTGGGAACCGAGGAAACCACCACCAGATGGGTTTGGGGGCCCAATGGACCCACGGTGAGATGTACCTGAGCTAAAAACTCCATTGATCTCCTACCTGCATAAGCCCCTATTCTGACTGGTAAGGCCACAGTGACATTTTGGGTCTCCTGGAATTAGTGTTAACTAATAGCCTATGTCCAAAAAGTCTAACATTTCCTTCTACCAAATGCTCAATTACTCTGGTCAAAGATCTTGAGTCCCATTGGGGAAGGCTGGGAGAAAGATTAACTATAAAATTTTGACAATGTAGCAGGGTCCTTCCAAAAGGGTACCCAGACTCCCCAGCATTCAAGGGATTCTGAGTCTGTAAACTGGCTGAAGTCCGAGAAATGATTGAGAGGTAGTGACACCTTGTTTTGGTGATTAAAGTTAACCTTATGCTCTCTTGAATGCTTCTGCTTATAAAGATCAATTAAGAATTTAGTAGACTGCCCACCTATTTCTCTTCTAGGGACACCATGATCATCTCGCCAATGCCATAGGCCTCTAATTACTGCTTTGACTGCTGCCCATTATGGTAGCCATGCCCACCTTGTCTCTTGTGATTAAGTGCTACCACTTAGCCCATGCCACCCTAGAATCCAACTATCCTCATTGCATTTAAGGATCTAAGTTCAGCAGCAGTAGTTCCTACTGTAATTTCTGACCTACAGAGACAAGTGACCACAGAGCATTTTAGGGAAGCTGGACTCCCCTCACATATTTATTTCACACAGCCCTGGTGAAAGGTGTGTCCTCTAGACCTTCCCATGAAAGATAAGCAGGTCTCAACATGATACACCCACTTTTTTTTTTTAAGGAGGTACCAGGGATTAAATCCAGGACCTTGTACATGGGAACCAGGAGCTTAACCACTGAGCTACAGCTGCTCCCTGATACATCCACTTTTACATTCAAATTTCCCTCAGCCTTTAGATACCTTCCTTATAGTATACCAAGGCAGTTCTTGCATTTCAACTTATTCATGTAAGCTACCTTTTGGTCCATGTTTCAGCCAACTAAGCGACCAAAAAGAGCCTTTTCGACATCATCAGACAATTTTCAATCTAGAATTTCTGATTAGTGGATCCATATCAATAAATTCAGCCTGATTCAAATTTCCATTCCTTCCACCATTATTCCATACCCTTAATATCCATTCCCACATATATTCCCAAGATTTCTATATATATATTTTGGAAAAATAATGCATTTCTTTTTAAGTATATATCACCTTCTAATGGATCACACTTTGCACCTCACCCTTCAGGACTTGCTGGGACTTGAGTTTAGTTATATAGTTATAGATCTACAAGCAAAGACAGGTGGTAAGGGCAGGTCCTGAGGAGAATCAGCAGTGTCTTGTAAAGCAGCTTCTCAGAGGAGGCCATTACAGGTTCCTTAGGCAGAGCAGGGTTAATCATCTCAGACAGGTGTGGAAGGGCTTCTACTGGCAAAGAAAACTCAGCAGAATTTAGAAGTTCAATGTCCATAGTTTAATCAAAATATGCTCATAGGTCCCCATTCTAATTTTTAGGTTCTCATTTCTCCCCATTTGTAGTAGATTGAATTATAAACCACAACAAAGGAATGTTTTTAATCTGCATTTCTATGGGTTTGAACCCATTGTAAATAGGATCTCTTGAAGATGTTAGTTTTAGTTAAGGTGTGGCTGAATTGAATTGAGGGTAGGTCTTAGTTTGGATTGCTGGAAGCCTTAGGAAAAGAACAGGAAGTCACATAAGGTAGAAAGGAAAGGACATTGCCATATGATGGGAGGCAGAGATACAAGCCAAGGAACCCCAAGGATTGTTGGCAGGCAGACCTGAGGAGAAAGCAAGCCTTGTTGATATCTTGATGTTGGACTTCTTTTAGCCTCAAAACCATGAGCCAATATATTCCCATTGTTTAGGCCAACCCATTGTGTGGTGTTTGATATAGAAGCCTGACAAACTAAGACACCATTCAATGCCCTTACCTTAACAGCAGATGCCTTGTGAGGTAGGGAATTCAATTTGCATTGTAATTCAGCCACTTGGAGGATGAGACTCCAGGTTTAGTTTTCAGAAATCTCAGCTCTGTGGTTACAGGAGATAAGGGTTTCTTTCATGGAAGACAGAAACTTTCAGGTCATTTATGTAGCACTAGAGTTGGGAATTTGATTAAGTATAATGAAATTATTCTTTCCTTTCCCCAATTTCATCATACTTCTTATTTTGACAAAAAATGTTCTAAGGATTCAAATAAATGGTCACCCAGAATCTTTCCTTTTATAAGTAATTAGGAGTATCCAATGGTGATTTTTGTATATTTCCATTGCTACATCACATTGGGTTATCAGTACACTCTTTATGACTGGAAATAGAGTCAGCAGTGCCTTAAAATCTATGCAGATAAGAAAACTAATTCCAGAATCCCCAGAACCAATTCAGAAAACTCCTCTTTAATATTCTGTTCCACTACAACCACTTTTGGTAACTAAATTGATATCAGTCAGGATTATCCAATAACAGAACAAAATGAATGAAATATATACATATTTATGGTGCAGCATTTATTCTTCTCAGGGAAATCTCAGTTTTTGCTCTTAAGGCCTTCAATTGATTAGAAGATACCCACCCACATTCTTGAGGGTAATCTCCTTTACTTAAAGTCAACTGATATTAGATGTTAACCACATCAACGTCTAGATCAGTGTTCAATTAAATAAGCGGGTATTATAGCCTAGCCAAATTGACACATAAAATTAATCATCACAAGTTCAGTTAGGTCCTCTGTGTGTACCACTTTTGTATTTCTATTAAAGCCCTCATTATTCTACAACTTAATTATTTTTGTCTGGCTCCAAAAATTAAGGGTAGGTTCCCTGAGCATAAGGCCTGGGTTCATTTTGATAACTTTTGTGGCAGTTTGAAGCCACTGTGGACCCCAGAAAACCATGACCTTAGGGTTAATCCATTCCTGTGCATGTAAACCCATTGTAGGTGGGACCTTTTGATTTCATTATTTCAGGTAAGGACCTTTGATTAGATTGCATGTCCCAGGGTGGTTCTTAATCCTCTTACTGGAGTATGGGAGGTTGAGGTACATGTGGCTATGCAAATACCAAAAATGTTGGAATGGTTTTACAAATGAGTAAAGGGTAGATTTTGGGAGAAATGTGAGATGCTTGACAAAAGACCTAGATTGCTTTGAAGAGGCTATTTGGTAGAAATATGGATGCTAAAGATACATCTGATGAGATCTTAGAAATGATGAATGTGTCATTGCAAACTGGAAGAAAGGTAATCCTTGTTTTAAAGTGGCAGAGAACTTGGCAAAATTGTGTTCTGATGTTAGATGGAAAGCAGAATTTGAAAGTGATGAGGTTGGATATTTAGCTGAGGAGATTTCCAAATTAAATGTGGAAAGTGTAGTGGCTTCTCCTGGCAGCTTATAGTAAAATACAAGAGGAAAGGGATAAGCTGAGAACTGAACTCCTGAGCACAAAGAAACCAGAAACTGATGGTCTGGGAAATTCAAGTTTCTGGAAAGTGAGTCCCCAGAGAACAGTGCCCCAGATGAGGATTTAACTGCACTTGGAACCAGCCAGTCATTTCAGTGTAAGTCAGATTTGGAAATGCAGTTATCCAGGAAGAATCTGTGGAAAGTCTTACTCTTTTGATGGCTTGGCCCCTGTTTCATGCATGCGAAACCAATAAGTTTTTTGCAAGATCTGTATGAACGGAACCACTGCCAGCCTAGACAAAAAGGAATAAAAAAAAAGGAAAGATGGAAGGAAAAATGACTTCAAAGGCAGTACCAGTCCAAACTGAGTTATGGACTGAAGACATCTTCTCTGGCCCAGAGAACAAACCCACCTATGTGTGCAGATAGGGTGAGTATGCCCTAGAGTGTGGAGCGTGCCGGCCTTCTGCCCCATTGTTCAGGAAGAACGTTGTCACCTCAGGCTTCAGATTGGGTGGAATGCATTCCCCGGGGACTGGGGAGAATTTGGCCTGTACCCCACTGTTCTGAGGGAGTTGAGCCTGTGCCCCAGAAATTGGGGAAGAGTCTGGCTATCACTCCAGTGTTCCTGGAGGGTGAGGCCTAGAGTTTGGCTGCCACCCTGATGCTTGATGAGGGTGGAACCAAGAACATTGGCCCTGGGCAAGCCCTTGGAAAGGCTGGGACTGACGCTTTATTGGGCCCTGAGGAGAAGAAACCATGGTTCTATAGATGACTCTCATACTTTGAAATCTAATGGAGCATGCCCTGCAGGTTTTTGGAACTATTTGGGACCAGTGGCCCCTTCTAATTTCTCCCTATGGTAATGGGAATATTCTATGACTGTCCCTCCTTGTATACTGGAAGCAGATAACTAAGTTTCACAGGTCCAAAGCCCGAGGGGAATTTTTGCCCCAGGACAGACAACATGCCTATAATGATTTTCATGAGATTTTATACTTACTATTGTTACTGAAATGACTTAAGGCTTTTGAAATATTGTGATGGAATGAATTTAATTTACATATGTAAAGAACACATATTTTGGGGGGTCCAGAGGGTGGAGTGTTGCAGTTTGAAACTTTTGTGGACCTCAGAAAAACACATCTTTAGGATTAATCCATTCCTGTACATGTAAACCTATTGTAGGCAAAATCTTTTGATTATATTACTTCAGTTATGGGCTTTTGATTAGCTTGAGTGACCCAGGGTGGTTCTTAATCCTCTTATTGGAGTCCTTTATAAATGGAGGAATGAAAAGCCACAGATACAGAAAAAAGCTTCAGAGACAGAGAGGAACCCGGAAGCTGAGAGAGAAGGCCCCAGGAACCAGAAGCTGAAATCAATGGAACTCAGAAGCTGAGAGGAAGCCACTTTAGCCAGAAGCTGAAAGGAACAAGGCCCAGGGAGAGGGGAGAGAGAAGTGGATGCCATCATGTACCTGATCACTCACAGCTGCAGCTCTGGGAGAAAGGCTCTCCTGAGGATGCCTTGTTTTGGACACTTTCATGGCCTCAGAACTGTAAGCTTTTAATCTAATAAATCCCCATCATAAAAGCCAACCCATTTTTGGTATATTGCTCCCAACAGCTTTTAGGAAACTAAAACACTATTGCCAAGCAAAGGTCTGGCACATGGTCGGAACTTGAGGTATAACTGTTAGTGATTAAGTTAACAAACGAATTAATGTTTTATCACATATTTATTAAATCCAAATTACCTTATTGTGTTATCCTGTTTTTGTTTTTAAAACAGTTACAACCAAAGGACAAAATGATTCTGCATTTTGGACAATGTTATCTGAAGGTAATCATATACAGTTAGGTAGCGGGGAAAATGTTTTGGTTTTCTAAAATCCTATGCAAGAAAGCCAAGATCAGTCTAAATACTTCTAATACAATGAGTCAATAAATCAAAATTTTCCTGCCATTGTTACCTGTAATAGCAAATGCATAATAAACCCAGAAATTTGATAAACTGTCACATACTGTCTGATTCTTCTCCCAAAATGTTTTATTCTCCTACAATTGTTGCAATGCAGTCAATTTATGATTAAAATGAGGTTCTTGCCCTCCTTGTGTTTTGAGCAGTATGCACATAAGCACTTGGGCATGCATTTATTATATGCAAATTATATATCAAATATTATAAATATACATATCTAAAAGGAAATATATAATTATATGCATGCATGAATAAGTATAATATACATATAGTGTATTTCTATATTTGCACACATGTATAAATGTAAAATATGCATCTCATACATATACATATGCATTATACATGTAATGTATATACCATATACATTATATGCACACATACATATGCATACAATAATTTCACTAAGTGACTTGTTTACCATAACATCAATTTGTTTTAACAGCTTTAAATGAAACAACAATGGAGAGGTCAGCTGAAAAAGATGAATTATTTGACCCAATTCCAGGTAAGAAAAGAATACTTCAATTAATGGGTACACAAATACGTATTTTGTTGTTTGTATGGTGACACTCTTTTCCCTAGTAAGGTCGAGTGTATGCAACGGGGTAACATAGTGGCTAACATCATATCGGAGAAAACATTTACTGTTTTAGGAGAGTTATGATTCCTAAACATTCTTCTCCAGTTACCATTTTGCAGATGACCATTCCCATCTTCCTGCTTGGTAGCTTCTATTCCTGAAACAGGTAAAAAAATGGAGGACTGCGGAGAGTGAATATTAAATAGAATGCAGTTTTCATTAATGGATAAAGTATATTCATACGAGTACAAGAACTCCTGATTTGAATGAAAAAAAAAAAATACATTGCGAGCCAATATGGTAATTTTCCCCCTAAACCTCTGTCCTACAAATAAACCATTGAAGAAAAAAATAGCATTGGAGATTTATCCAATGCCTATCATCTCAGTTCTGCCATTGGATTATTTGGCAAGCACAAACACTTGCCTTGTGGTGCAGCAAATAAATGTAGTGAGTCTTCTGTGCTTAGAAAAGTTATATACAGGAATTATACATGCTCAATCATTTTAAAAATAGTTCATCATTTCTGTTATTTAATTTTTAAGTGATTAAATTGAGCCTGATTGATTTTCTATCATTTTTTATGCACATACCACAATCACTGCTACGTCAGTTGGTCCTCACAACAACTCTATGAAGTCAGTATTATCTCCATTTTACAGATGAGGAAACTGAGGCTTAGAAGAAAAAAACTGCCCTAGCTTGTAATTGGCTTTCCCACAACTTCCAGTGGTTAGGAATTCCAAACCTTACTCTAAATTTGACCGTCATCTTGATAAATAAAATGTACTATGAGTTCTCCTCTCTACAAACACAATTTTAGGAGGCAGAAAAGCAATTCAGAAGCACAGCCTATTTTAACATAATTTGTTTGTTCCCAAAATAATCTGTCCCAAAGCCAGAAAATAGTTACTGGCCACTGTAATATACTTTGAAAATTATAATTTTTAAAAAAATCAAAGAATATAGACACAGGAGTTTGTCATTGCTTATTACCTAGACATCATTACCTAGAAAATAATGAAAATCCTTGGAACATTTAGACAGAGGGAGTTGGAGAAAAGGGAAGAAATATTAACATAGTCATTTAATATCATCATTAAATGAATTTTTATTAAGTCATATATTCAGGAAAGCATAAAATTTGGCAATAAAGATATATTTTTATTAATATATTTAGTAAAAAGACTCTTCACAAATCTGGATCCAGAAATGATTTTTATTATATAACTTATTTTACAAAGATAAATTTAGTTTCCATTTATTTTTTTAATGTCAAGTACACAAAGTTTGGTCTTCCCAGCAATAAAACGGTAATTTCAGCTTTTTAAGCATCATGGGGAAGCCATCCTTTTAGCTAAAAGAAAAATCAGTGCATGCCCCATAAGTAAAATGTACAACTTTCTCTCCTGAAGGACTAGCCCCTTGTGTGTAAGTTAATAATTTTTAATAGCAATCACTGTAGAGTCTTGAACTGGTTTGTAGTAGAGTCAATGAGACAATTTGGTACATACACAATTTGATATCTGGAAGCCTGGATTTGAAACCAGATTTTGCCACTTACTAGCTATGTGCCATGTACAGATTCATCAACATCTGGGATTCTGTAAAATGTAGCTAGTATAGCTCCTCCAAGATTGCTGTGAGATTAAACAGAACAATTTAAGAGGCCCTGGGGAGTAGCCTTCTCTTTTGCATTTCCTGGGAGTCGGTGGGTGAGGGGTGTGGGTAGTGAGCAGTGAATACTCTGGCTGGTGGACAGCTTCCCTGCAGTTGCTTTCCAATCCTTCAGAAAAACACAATAACTCCTTTTCATTGCACTTTTTTTCTTTTCTCTCAGCCTCTGATGTGACCTCTGAGAACAAAGACAAAACTGCAGAGCTAGAGGAAGTCAAGCTAAAATTAATGTTGGGCATCTCAATGATGACCCTCTTCCTTTTCTTCACCCTCTTGACAATCTGTTGTATCACTTTGTACAAACTGAACAAGCTGAGGTAAGTGTATAGTCCCCTGGAGTCTTTAGAGCATACATAATATCAAGCTCTCCCCGTCCTCTCTTTGGTAGATTGTTAGGAAACAGTAACCCACAAATTTATAAGTCTGACTTCATTTCCCCTATTTAGAAAAGACCAGGGGCTGTCACTCAGGGAATATTCTGGATGAAATTTTCCCAATATTTTAAATAGCCATCTAGAAAGAGAAAGAGCCATAATCAATTTCAATTGGAAAGGATATAGGGAATCTAGATATGCTTCCTTTTTTGATAGTCTTGGGGTAAAAGTACTATGGATTCTCTTCTAAATATGCTTCATTCTCACAAGTATTAAATGTAATAAAATTACAATGAAAGAAAAAATCTATATATCATTACTAAGTATCATTAGTAAGTTACTAAATAATTTCAATATACTAGACAGAATTTTTATATTGGTTTAAATTTTGCAAATTCTAAGTTCAGTTGAGCTACAAATGCACACAACTAAAAATAATTCTTGATAAATGTTCTTTCTTTTTCAGTTCTAAAAATATGTGTGAGCAAGAATACTCAGTCAACCCAGAGCTGGCAAACCTGTCTTATTTTCACCCATCCGAAGGTATATCAGACACATCTTTTTCTAAGAGTGCTGAGAGCAGCACGCTTTGGGGCAACACTTCCTCAGAATTTAAAAGAGCAGGCACAAAAAGGCCAAAATCTAAAACTACGACAGATATGGTTTCCACAGCCTCAGAAGATACAGGTATAAACGAGGAGTCAGACTTACCTCAGAGTGAGGTACCGAGTGAGGAAATGCCTACTTGAATAAACATTCTTTTTTCATAAAAAAATAAAAAGTACCTACTTTTGTGACTCATATTCATGTCATGATTTTGAAACTCTGCTGAGATGTATTTAAATTTTCTGGTGTCTTTGAAAGAAGGAAATATTAAATAAAATTCTATTATGAAGATTATTCACTTGAAAATTCACAAGGAAATCATTCAAAGTGTGGGAGCATCATCAAATAAAAATAATCCTGGAAAGTGACTTATGAAAAGTGTTCACTCTAGGTTATTCATTTTAAAGTGAGACCATTTAGAAATTTACCTTACCTGGGGACATTTTGAAGAATTTCAGGGTAATCACCACCACCTATGCCCTCATCCCTACCAAAGCAAAAAGAACACTTGTTCATGTTCTATTGACAAAACAGTTGTCATATTGAGATGAAACTCAATATGACAAATTAGTGCTAGACAGACTCCTAGCACACTTGAACTGTTTAAAAGTCAACCAGACTGCTCTTACAGGTAAAAGAGATAGAAAAAAAAGATTTCCCCCCCCCATTTCTAGAGTATCCATAATTGTTTGACATAACAAGGGACACCAGAAGAAGAGAAAGAGGGAATACCAGTACGAAATTTTCTAGAGGGGAATTCATGAAGGGCCCCTTTTTCTCTTTCCCCAGGCATCTGGGCTCATTATGGTATATTGGAAGAAAAAGCATCTCAAGGACTAATTCAAATTATTAATGACTTATAAGGCTATCCACCCCAGGAATATTTCAATGTATAAAGAGGACAACTGGAATAGGGATACTGTTCCCTTCTCAGGAGTTAGTTTCCATTGGCAGAACATTAGAGACTTTTGTGGATATGTGTGGATAGTGGGGTGGGGAGGGTGATTGGGGCAGGCTTTCTTCCTCCTAAAATCTCATCATATAATTGAGTGCCTATTTTATGCTAGGCACCTGGTTCATTATGTCACATTGATTTCTACCACTCTATGAAAGGTGGTTTCATTTTACAGATAAAGAAATGAAAACCCAGGTAAGTCAGATATTTGGCCTAAGATCATTTTGTTAGAGGGGGCAACGCTAAGATTTGCTTCAAAACAGGTTCTCTGCATGATCCACATAGGTTAACAGTCAAACTTATAACAAAATTCAAAGGACTTTTAAAGAGCAAGGTAGCCCTGCACCCCAGCAGGCATGAGGCTTTTAGCTCAGATGTTCTTTCAACTCTTGGGAAATTGTTTTCCCTCCCTCTAGCTTAGGTCTCTAGGAACCTTCTTCCCCATGGAGAACAGACACACTTTACACTCACTCACCACTTCCCATACCATCCATTCCCCCTCACTTCCCATTTCCTCCTCAGTCTCCAGCCTCTGTCTTACCATTGGCTGGCAAAGCCACAAAGCTCCACCTCTGAGTAGCCATGGACTATATAAGATGGTACCTTTGAGGGAAACAGTAGCAGGACAGGTGCTCACTTTTGCCTGATCTCTGCCAAAAGTACGCACAGATTCTGAGCCAGCTGGGCTGGCCTTGAGCAGAGGCCCATGCTACCCTCTGGAGGTTACTTTTGCAATTTTCCATGCCCTTTTGACAGCCAGCAAGCCAGGGACCAGTGCCAGCGTTTGTACTGCCAATTCAGGCACCGGAAGATGCTGTGGGAATGGAATGAGGCAGGTAGTTGCAGCTGCTTGAAGATGCTCCAGGTGCAGGAGAGCCATGTTGAAGCCATGGGTAAGAAAGGGCTTGGGGAGGAGTCTACTAAGCATGCCCACCTTTTTTCTCCACCCATCCTTGGGAGGTGCCAAGGAGTTTCTTGATTGGAAATAGGTGTAAGTGTTGCTTTTGATTTGGTATCGCTTGTCTCCACTGCTAACGTAAAGCCTTATACAGAAAGTTAATCAATATAGCATCACTCTGGCTAAAATGGCCAAAAGATGTATGTTGTAAATTTTTTTTTTTAAATGGGCTTCTTATTCTCAGACATGTGGCATAGCTTGTAGAGACCACTGTAAGGTGCAGTTGAGGGTATTTTGAGGAAGCTCACCAGCAGGCGTGAAAAATGTCCGGTAGTTTTGGGAGGCCTCACGTGGGCCCTGCACACTCAACAGTTTTTCTGCTCCTTGCTTGTGTTCATCTTCCCTTCTCCCTCTCCCCCTAGTCTAGGAGTGAGGAGAGGGTCATACAGCCCAAGCTGGTGGGCAGGAGTCTTCTAATTTGTCCTCTGCTGACCCTCTATGCAATCGGACTTCTGATTTTTTTTCTGAAATGGTGCAATAAAGTCAGTTTCATTTTAACCCACCTGTCTGTCTCCACCCTGAAACACTCTAGATCCTTTCCTTTATGCACTCTAACCTGCCTCATTCCAGGCTCCCATAGAGGAGCTTTAACCCAATTTAAATTCTGCACCACCAGAGTTGTGTCAGGCTGGTGTACGTGCGTGTGTTTCTCTACCCTTGTTTTCAACTTAAAACTACTACGTACTTAAAGTCAATTCCTACAAACTGGCGTGATGGGTGAGAGGAATAACAAGCACTTGCCTTAGAACCAGGAGCCAAGTTGCTTCAGAGTCCCCAAGGGTAAGTCTACCTCGCATCGCACACCCGGGATGAGGAGTCTGCCGTGCCAACCCTTAACCCCTCTTCCCTCTACCCTCGCGCGGAAGGCAGACGCGAGAGAGGGGTGCGATGGGAGGCCCTTTGGGCGGCGGCTCCTGAAAAGCCGTTCGGAGTGGGGGCGTCGCGATGATGTTCAGGAAGGTGATCGGCGTGGACTGGCGGTTCCGAGGTACCTCTTCCTCCCGGGGCGCCGCTGCCCGCACTGCTGAGAGAGCTCTGAGCACCTGCCCCTCCCGGGATGTCGCCCCGCTCGCTGCTCCAGTCCGGGGCTGGGCCAAAGTCACGAGGCCAGTGAGTAGGGGTCGAGGAGCGTGCGGTGGGCTCCTAGCAAGAACCTGCAAATGCCAGCTCCTAGGAGCATCGGAACCTAGGCAGGCTCCTAAAAGGCGTGCACCAGGTTTGCTGGTTTTAAGTTGCCTGTGCGCGGCCTTGCCGGGACTCACCCTTTCTCCCCGTGACCTCTCCCCAGCGTGGATTGTTGTAAGGGATTTCCTGTACTCTTGTGAAAAGTGGTGGGAGTGGGACTCTCGTTGAAGGGTATTTGGGAATTGGAAGCTAGGTCTTTGTAATTCTGGGGACTCGGGCAGTAATTACAAATCAAAAGAAGCTGTTCTCCATTCCGTCTAGCCTGAAGAAAGGTTTTCAATGTGCCCTCAAACTTCAAAATGAACCCTTCAAGTCTAGGTTCTGGTGGAGTAGAAAATGCCACTGCGTGTGACTTGAAGGGAAAGCATGATCACGTTGCTTTCCGTAGTGCCCCAAGTACCGCTTAAACAGCATTTCGTCAATCAGGGCAACTATATAAAACCGAGGTTAGCCTAAAATGCATTTCAGCCTGGTTATTTAGAATGTACTCTTCTTTCTAGGTTTATTTAAAGAGAAATTAGACCCAGTCGTTCATATTTGGATTGTAGGATAATTTTTCGTTCTTGTGCCTCCTCTCCTACCCTCCTCTCCTACCCAGTTTGATGGGGGACCCCCCACATCAAACTGCCACACACAAAATGTCACAAAACACAGTACATTGTTTTGGGTCTCAATAAAGTTAATTTCTTAATTAAAATGAATAGTAACTTGAAAGGCTATTGAGCCAGGAGAAAGCTTATTGTTCAGAGAGGAAGCCTGTGTGTTGTCAGAGCATATAGGTTATCTAAAATAAAGACCAATTGTTTCTTAAAAAGGATACTTTGGCCCACACCTCAGATCTGAAATCTCTTCTTTGGGAGAAAGGAGGAGTGTGCAAGTGGATCTCATAACTGATATTGGAAAGTTTATCTTAGAAAGAGGGAAGAGGCTGTGATTCTTTGGTAAAAATTAGGAAAGAGCTGCCAGGGTCTTATGGCTGGATGCCCATTACTTCCACCCTTTTCTCTTGTCACTCCCCTAGGTTTCCTCAGGAGTGTGGATCTAGCTGCTCTGGAATTTAATATTTTTAATTTTTTTTTAGATTTTTATTGTTGGAGGGGTTTGCTTTGTTTTGTTTTTAGGCATTCTGTAGAACATCAAGGACCATAGTGAGAATGTTGAGACCCACTAAATTAGACTAATGTTTTAAATAGCTTTTTCTTATGGACAGAAGAGATTTATTGCTGTGTGAGAATATGTACAGTTCTAACTGGTATTCAGCTGTTTGAACCACTTCCAAATTGTCACTGGAATAAGGTAAATTGTTTACCTCCAAACCATGTCACTTTTGACACAATTTAATGATTATGCATATATCAGACCTCTCCCAGTGGTGTAAAGTCATTCTAGTAATAAATGCATGTGCTTTAATCAGTCATGGGAATCAGCTGGAAATTTGAAGCCCTTACATATTTGTAGTCATTGATTTCTTATTCTCCTCCCAAGAGCTGGTCAGTTAGTAAGCTACCCCCTGTGTTTAAGATTGGGTTTGGAAGAGTTAATTTCATTCTGTTAGGAAGCCATTTGTCCAGGATAGTCTGGAATCTGAACTACTTTCATTTTAAGTAGTTTTAAAGATACTCATTTTCCATTGACAGTACTGGGTGCAACTATGGAAGAATTGGAAAGAATCAACAAAGAAATTGAGTCAGTCAAGACTGAGGTTGAAGAAAAGCAGAAGAGGCTCTCCCATTTCACTTTAGCACGTGAAGAGCTATCTCCAAGCCCTTTTACCTCCTTGAGCAACACAAATGTGAGACAAGATTTCCCTAAAAACATCCTGCTTCCAAAGGAAAAGTGGAATGAACCATCAAAGAACAATGGCAGTCAGCCTAGAAAGTATGTGGTGGACAATGAATTTCCAGCAACTGATCTTGAATATGATCCCTTGCTCAATTATTCTGCAGGGCTGCTTGGAGCATCTAATGCAAAGCAGGATGAAACTGACATACAGCTTTTATGTCACTTGAAAAAATCTGTGGGCAAACATTGCCACAAGTCCCCAGAAAGCCAAAGACCCTATGCTTCACCAATAAGAATTAAAATAAAACTTCAAGAATCTGATGAAGATGATCTTGTAATAGATATACCTCCACTCATGCCTGCTTCTAAGAAATTTAAACTAATTAGAGGTTTCCAACATCAGAATATAGATGAAAGGATACATATGATGCCCTTGGAGGAGGGAAATTTTCAAATTCATGACACAGAAGAAGAAAAAATATATGAAAGCCAACAAACCATGCAAATAGATGACAATAATAAAGAACTACCTAAAATGCCTATGGAAACCTTGTTGGATACTGAAAGTAATATAAACTTGTATCATGTTAAAAAACACATTTCTGAGAGAGGAAGCCTTGGTGATGAAAAAGAGTTTGTTTGTATTTCAGAAGAAGGTATATCTTGTGCACCTCTCAGTGACAAAGAAATATAGGAAGAAAGTCATAATGAAAGTTATCCACAGAGCAAAAAACATGTAAAAACAACTTATGCTCAAAAAGAAGAAAATGAATGTTGGAATTCACCAAGCCAACCCCAAATCTTTTATTCAGATGGATACGTAAAAGACAATGTGCTGACAGGACGAGGTAGTGGTCAAGACTTTGCCACGTTTGGAGACAGCAAATTATTTGAGTTGGATTCTAATAAGGAGCTTACTGAAGGTGACAACCCCTCTGATTCTGATGACACCATGGAGGAATGTTTTCGAATTTTCAATGAGTTCACAGAAAGTGAAGCTCATAAGGGAGAGACTGCTAAGCAGGTTGGTGGGTTTTTCTCTTTATCCCTTTCCTAAATTTAAGGGAAACTGTAGTCTAATGGTTTTATCAGTAATATATTTGAATGACAAGGCAAAAACCCTGATAATTGACCACCCATAGAATCTTGCAGATTAGAGAGTTTCCAGAAGCCAAGATATTATATACAGTAATTTATAGTTGGTTTCCCAGTTTAGAGGATTATTTTACAGGTATGTTTGTATGTCAAGGAATATTATCCAAATTCTATGATTTTTTTTGGTGAATTATTTCTTAATAAGTTGCTCAATATTTTCGTGGCTTAGATTCCCATGGATTTTCAGGGAACATGCTCAATTTGCCTTTATTATGCTGAAATTGGATGATTCTAAATCTTCTTTCTTCTATTAGGCTTCAGGAAAGCACATTGAATTGGATATGTTGTATTACAAAAACACTTTGGGACCAAAAAAGAGAATTGCACACACTGCCAAGTTTAGTGTGAGTCGTTTAGTTCCTTCTCCCCATCCCACGTAAAACTTTATAAAGCACATACCTTATCATTCCCAACTTTAAGTATATTCTAGTGCTTGTCTTGTCATTCACCAGGAGATACAAGTGGGCAGTCAGTAAATTGATTTCTATTTGTAAGCATTTTCTGTGTCCTTCATTTTTCCCCATTATTAAACACTTATATATTACCATTGCACAGCTTTTAATCACATATTAATGATATTTCAAAGTAATTTGAACCTCTTGTGATTTATGCTGAAGTTCTTCTATGATATATAAAGAAGTTGAAAGAGCAGTGCAGTGAGTAATATTCAAGTTAATTTTTTAAATGATATTTAACACTAACTTTAATGCTCTCATCTAGTCTCCATGCAATTTGTACTTGGCATATACTGACCACAGAACCTTCTGTTACATAAAAAAAATGAGTTCATACTTCCAAGTCACAAATAAGATCCTGAGTTCCAGTTCTTCACTGAATAATTGGGTGTCCTTGGGCAAGTTATTAAATTCTCTGAACTTTGTTTTTCTCATCTGTGAGATAGGAATACTGAGTGCCTCTCCTAGTGCCACACCTACAAGTACAAGTACTCAAATTAATTCTCTTCCCTTGCTCTCTTTCTTATGAAGGAAGTTTTGGGGAGGC
This sequence comes from Cabassous unicinctus, assembly GCA_029593785.1. Taxonomy (NCBI): domain Eukaryota; kingdom Metazoa; phylum Chordata; class Mammalia; order Cingulata; family Chlamyphoridae; genus Cabassous; species Cabassous unicinctus. Next base: position 20,625 of record JAQZBX010010786.1, read on the forward strand.
TAACATTTCCCTTTAGTTGCTATGCTATTTTACTATGCTCTATAACTCCCTCAAAACAGTCTTATAGGGAAGCGGATGTGACTCAAGCGATTGGGCTCCCATCTACCATATAGGAGGTCCAGGGTTAGATTCTTGGGGCCTCCTGGTGAAAAGTAAGCTGGCCCAAGCAGAGAGCTGGCCTGTGCAGGAGTGCTGGCCCGCTCGGAGAGCTGGCGCAGCAAGATGATGCAACAGAAAGAGACACAGAAGAGAGACAATAAGAGACGCAGCAGACCAGGAAGCTGAAGTGGCACAAGAGACTGAGTGCCTCTCTCCACTCTGGAAGGTCCCAGAATTGGTTCCTGGTGCTGCCTAAAGAGAAGACAAGTAGACACAGAAGAACACACAGAGAGCAGACAGCGAGTGCAAAACAACCGGGAGGGCGGAGGGGAGAAATAAATAAATCTTAAAAAAAAGAAAAAAAAAAAAGGTTTTATATATAAATAATTCTTGACTCTATATCTATAATTTCCTGAAAATAAATTCTCACAAGTGGAAGTAACTGGACAGATAATGAATTTTAAGTGTTTGAAAGCATCTTGCCATGTGGTCCCCAGAAGGGTCATGCCAATTTATAATTGACAATGATTCAGGGTTTCCTCCCTCCAAACCCTTACCAGCAATAGATATTATAATTTTTAGTACCCTGCAAATCTGGATGAAATGTTATTTCCTTGTTTTATGATATATTTCTTTGATTACTAGTAAAACTGAGCATTCTTTCATATGTTCCACTCTTTCCTGGTAAAGAATGTTGCTATGGAGAAGTCTGATGCTAGCCTGCTATTTCTCCTGTTATAAGTCACTTGACTCTTTTGTCTGGTTACCTAAAGGATTCTTTCTTTAACTTCAAATTCCAGTAACTTTAGTAGGATATATCTTATTGTCCGCTATTCTAATTTTTCCCTGCATACAATGTGTCATTTCATGAGTTTTTTTTTTCTTTTATTTCAAGAAAGTGTTCTTATAAATAGTTGCTCAATTCTGTTATTTTGGCTGCCTTCTGGGGATGTCCAAATCTGCATGTATTGGGTCACATGGGGTATTATAAATGTAGTCAGTTTACCATTAGGTTTGGGTCCAAGGTTCCCAGAGACCCTATGTGACAAAAAGAAGCTGAAGTCTTCTTATGAATATTATCAGGTTTATCACTCTTCTTTGTGTTGATGCTCTGTAGACACCAACCAGTAAAGAGATCATCGGCTCATTAACGGGATGAGTCTCACCGCTAATATGCCACACTGGAATCCTTCGGGCCCAGCAACAGGCAGTGCAGATCATGGCTGCCGTTAAGAGTGGGCAGGCTTTTGTTGCTGCCACTTCAGAACAGAAGAAAAATGAATTTGCATGTCCAGCCTCTCAAGCCCAAGGAACAGCCTCAGGACGTATGGGGAAAAAAATCTCTCTCTATATATAAACATATAGATTTTAAATCATTTACTAAGAAATAGGATTTCACCTTATTTTTAAGAATTTCTTATAAGGTCCAAATATTACTAATTGTATTTGAGTCAGTGACATGCAGCTTTCCAAGATATAATAGGATCAACATGATACTTAAATATCTCATGCTGTTTATCCCTGAATGCTAAGCCATAGAGGGCAGGTATTTTACAAGCATTTTTACATGAAGCAAATTGCTTTATTTAAAAAACTTAGCTCATTAACTACATTTGTTCTTCTGGGTTGGTTATCCTGGGGTTCTTTATTGGGATTTTTGTATGTGCATTTGTAATCTTCAAGAAAAAACTATTCATTCATCTTTCAAACCTGTAAATGGAGGTTTGTGAAAGCTCAAGTTAACAATTAAACGCCAATCTTCTGAGGCTAATGTCATTAAAATGTACCCATTGTCTTTTATTACACATTGAAACATCTTAGAAAATTCACTTGCATCAAAGAGCCTTCATCTGGATGTAGTTCTTTCAGGGGAAAACCCAACTGAAAAACCAAGCAGATCAGACATTCCTGTGAAAAGCATTGCTTCTTTTCCTGTAAAGGTATTGTAAACTAGGTCCTAAGAACAGAATTCCATTTTTAATAACTGTATATCCTACATATATACATAGCCTCTGCCAGAGTGGCTATATTCTGTCTGTCTGAAGTTCCCTACTTCAGATAAATGCCAGACCTGTTAGAAATTTCAATGTTCTTTAAGTTACTGTTAGATATAATTATTTTTATTATATGATATGATTTGAGTCTGCGTGTCACTTTTACCTATTTTGTTTATCCTATCTTTAGAAATATTAGGCTTTTTTATAGATCTAAAACATCTGTGACTATGACTAATTTAAACCTTCTTCAAAGATAAGTCTCACATTGGAATATACCTTTTAAGCCCCATGCAGTGTGATGTGTGTGTATGTGAGAAAAAGAAACCTTTGGCAAATAATTCCATCAGTGATGTGATAGTAGAACCTTTCCTCAAGTTATTTTTCTCCTACTTGTGGCAGTAACTTTTTTTCTGTTTACCAAGTATTCTGTAGCAGAAAGCTACCTATAAGTTTGGAGGCTTTCTCTCTCCCTAAAATTTCATTCAATTGCAAGGGAACAACTACTAAAAAGGATAACATTGACTTTTTCTTTTACAAAGTGAAGTAGATTAGCTCATTCCAGAATTCTCATGGTCTCCATAGGTCCTTCAAAAGGAATGCTAAAATTGTTTATAGCAGGAACCATTTCAATATTGAGTATACATGTGTTCTTCATAAATTTTATCTAAGTCCCAGCATTTTCCTTCATGAAATGGTATCAGCAAGACACTGAGACATATGTTTGTTTTAAGGATGGTAAACTACTTTCCTATATACTGATCAGAGGACCAAATCACAGCTCAGAAATGGCTGTGGAAACAGTAGTACGATTAGATGACTAATCGGCTATCATGGTACACATGTAGGTAGCAGTGTGGACTTGGCATTCTTACTTCTTCATGTTTGAATATAATTTTTGTCCCTTGTATTTATTCTACTTTTAATGAATTTGAACCTTGAACGTATTTTTCAATTTCATTTTGATATAGAGCTTGCCTAAGATGGTTTACTTATTTCATACAAATGCTATGAATGTTAAACAGAAGTTCATGTGTTCTTTGCTCTAACCAAGAGTTTCGTATCTAACAAGATGCCAAAATATAAGGTGGCTTATCGGAAGCAGGCTTCTGTAACATCAGAATCTTCATCCAAAGTACCTGACGAAACAAGACAACGCTATATCAACCTCTTTGTTGAGAAATATTTGAAAGTTTATGAAAAGGAGCATGAAGCTTTTAACAAGGCCAGTCTTGAATAATGTTAGTTGTCTCAATACATTTGTTTTATAACAAGAAATTATCATAATATTTCATGTACATCAAACATACCAAATGTTTTCTTGATACGGAGGGGAGGAATCATCTCTTCTGGTGTACGTTTCCTTTCTTTGTTTCTCCATCTCTAAGCAGAATTGGTTTGCTTTTTCGATGGCCTCATACGCTAGCCTCCTCAGTCCCCAGGGGTTTCTGAAGCTATGCATGGGACTGGGGGCTTACAGCTATCACCAATGATATGAAAGGTTTTCATTGGGAAAAAAAGGTCTTGACAAGGGGTTGCAAATCCAGGTGACGCCAGGAATAAATGAGTGTAAGTAGGTATAAGTGATAGAGAGTTGTAAGGGCCATGGATGACTGGATAGAATATGCCACATCTAAATGAGGGCAAACCCTCCTCAGCTGCAGCCGATTTTTTTGCAGTTTGGGAATTCAATTCTAGTATTGACAGATTTTTAATCTTCCAAAAATTTTTATGTTAAAATCTCTGTTTAAAATACTGTTGGACAAACACATATCTAAGCACTAAATTTGGGCTTGGTGCTGCCAGTTCTCTGAGGCTAATTCAGATTGCTCTGGAGGTTATAGAAAGAACCATGGGTAGGTGTAACAGGAGGCAGATTTCAGACCAAAATGTGGCCATTATCACAACTGCTGTAATGTCCATAAAATAGCTGCTTCACAAGGCAGTGAGATACCAATTGCTAGATATGTTTAGGGTATAAGTTAAATTACCCTCACAATAGGAGATCCTTGCATTAGGAGTGAGGAAAGACTAATTTCAAGATTCTTATTTTTTAAAATAATTTTTATTTTTTTATTTTTAAAGGTGCTTTAGATTACATAAATGTTATATTGAAAATACAGGGGATTCCCATATATCGCACCCTCCACACACACTTTCCCCTGTTAACATCTTTCATTAGTGCAGTACATTTGTTAAAACTGATGAACACATATTGAAGCATTGCTGCTAACCATGGTCAATAGTTTACATTATGTTTTACACTTTGTACTACACATTTTTATAGGTTTTGTCAAAATGAATATTGGCTGGTATCCGTCATTGTAATATCATGCAGAACAATTCCAGTATCTCGAAAATGCCCCATGTTACACCTGTTGTTCCCACTCCCTCCCCTCAGAACCTTGGCAACCACTGCCTTTATATCAATATTACAAGTTCTTCCGTTACTAGAATAATAATGTCTCCTTTAGTCCATAGTTGCATTGCCCCCTTCTGTTTGTTCATTCCTTTATCTTGAGGATTTTGGAGGATTCTTTTTTTAACAGCTTTGAGATATAGTTCACATACCATATGATTCACCTATTTAAAGTTTAGAGTTCAATGCACAGTATCAGAACTGTGCATCCGTCAATTTTAGAATATTTCTATTACCCCAAAAGAAACCCTGTACTCTTTATTAGTCACTTCCCAATTCCCCCAGCTCTAGGCAACCACTAATCTACTTCTGTCTGTCTCCATAGATTTTCCTGTTCTGGACTTTCTTATGAATGGAATCATTTAATATGTGGAATTGGGTTTTTCTTCTTAACACAATTTTTTCAAGGGTCATCCATGTTGTAGTATGTCCCAGCACTTAATTTCTTTTTATTGCCAAATAATACCCCATTTTATGGCTATACCATATTTAATTTATCCATTCATGAGTTGATGGACATTTGGGTTGTTTCCATTCTCTGTCTATTATGAATAATAACTGCTACTGAACACTCATTTAAAAGTTTTTGTGTGGCTATTGGTTATATTTATCTTGAGTAGACACCTAGGAGTAGAATTGCAAAGTCATTTGTTAACTATAGATTTATGTTTTGGAGGAACAGCCAGACTGTTTTCCAAAGTGCCTGCAACATTTTACATTTCCACTAGCATTGTGTGAGTTCTAATTTCTCCACATCCTGGTCAACAATTATTATTGTCTATCTTTTTTATTATAGCCCTCATAGTGGGAGTAAAGTGATATTTCACTGTGGTTTTGATTTGCATTTCCTTAATGATTAATGATGATGAGCATCTTTTCATGTGCTTATTATCCATTTGTTTACCTTCTTTGGAGAAATGTCTATTCAAATCATTTGCCCATTTTTAAATTAGGTCATTTTTCTTTTCATTGTTGAGTTGTGAGAGTCCTATATATATTTTCGATATAAGTCTCTTAGCTATTAGAAGATTTGCAAATATTTTTCTCATTCTATGGGTTGTCCTGTCACTTTCTTGATGGAATTGTTTGTAGTACAAAAGCTTTTAATTTTGATGTCCAATTTGTCTATTTTTTTTTCATTTGTCACATGTGCTTTTGGTATCACACCTTAGAAGCTAAGGTCCCAAAGATTTACTTCTATTTATCTCCTAAGAGTTTTATGGTTTTAACTCCCATAATTTGGTCTGAGATCCATTTTGAGTTGATTTTTATGCGAGGTATGAGATAGGGGTCCAACTTCATTCTTTTGCATGTGAATATCCAGATGTCATTTGTTGAAAAAATTGTTCTTTCCCCATTTGTCTTGTCACCCTTTTTGAAAATCAATTGATCATTTATGAGTTCACTTCTGAACCCTCAATTCTATTCCATTGATCTTTATGTCTATCCTAGTACTACACAGTCTTGATTACTGTATCTTTGTAGGAAGTATTGAAATCAGGAAGTGTTAGTCCTCCAACTTTGTTCTTTTTTCAGGATTGTTTTGGTGATTGTTGGTCCCTTGTATTTCCGTATGAATTTTAGGATCAGCTTATATATGTCTACAAAGTGAGGCAGCTAGAATTTTGATAAGGATTGCATTGAATCTGTAGATCAATTTGGGAAGCATTTCTATCTTAGTTTTTAGTCTTCTGATCTAGAACATGAGATGAATTTCCATTTATTTAGGTCTTTAATTTCTTTCAACAGTGTTTTGTAATTTTCAATGTACAAGTCTTGTACTTCTTTGGTTAAATTTATTCCTAGTTTTTTTTTGTTTTGTTTTTTTTAAGGAGGTACTGGGAATTGAACCCAGGACCTCGTACATGAAAAAGCAGGCACTCACCCCCTGAGCTACATCTGTTCCCCAATGAGAGTTTATCTTTTTGTTTGTTTGTCTGTTTGTCTATCCCTAGGAGGCACCAGAGACCGAACCCACGACCTTGTATGTGGGAAACAGGCTCTTCTACTCCCCTATTTTATTCTTTTTGATGATATTGTAAATGGAATTGTTTTCTTAATTTTATTTTCAGATTTTTTATTGCTGGTATAGAGAAATATAATTCATTTTTGTATATTGAGCTTATATCCTACAATGTTGGTGAGCTTGATTATTAATTCTAATAGATTTTTTAGTAGATTCCTTGTGATTTTTGTATATACAAAGTCATGTCATTTATACATATAGTTTTATTTCTTCCTTTTCAATCTAGATGCTTTTCATTTCATTTTCTTGCCTAGTTTCCCTGGAGAGAACAACTAGTATAATGTTGAATAGAAGTGGTAAAAGAGGGACATCCTTGTCTTGGTCCTGATGTTAGAAGGAAAGCATTCAATATTTCTCTATTAAGTAAATGGTACTTTTGGGGGTTTTGTACATGGTCTTTATCAGGTAGAGAAAATTTGCTTCTATTCTTAGTTTGCTGATTGCAGTTTTGTCCTTTATTCTATTAATAAGATGTATTACATTGATTAATTTTTGCATTCCTTGGATAATTCTCACGTAGTGGTGGTGTATAATCCTTTTTTATAAGTTGCTAGATTAAGTTTGCTAGTATTGAGAATTTTTGTGTCCGTATTCATCAGGAATTTTGGTCTATAATTTTCTTTCTTTGTGATGTCTTCATCCAGTTTTGGTATCAGAGTTATATTGGCCTCATAAAGTGAGTTGGAAAATGTTCCCACTTCTTTTTTTTTTTTGAAAGAGTTTGTGAAGTATTATTAATTCTTCTTTAAATGTGTGATAGAATTAATTAGTGGGGCCTGGGCTTTAATTTGTTGGAAACTTTAAAAATTACTAATTTAGACTCTTTTCTTGTTATAGGTCTACTCTGATTATATAGTTCTTCTTGACTAAATTTCAGTAGGTTTTTTTTTTTTTTTTAACTTCTTTATAGGAATTTGTCCATTTAATCTGTTATCACCTAATTTGTAGGCATAATATTTTCCCTATTATTTATAATCCTTATTTCTGTAAGGTCTCTGATGTACCCTTTTTCATTCATGATTTTAATAATCTGAATCTTCTCTCTTTTTTTCTCTGGTCAGTCTAGATAAAGTTTTTTCAAATTTGTTGATCTTTTCAAAGAACCAACTTGTTTATTGTCTCTATTGTTTTCTTTTTTCCTTTCATTTATTTTCAATTTAGTCTTTATTACTTCCTTCCCTCTGCTTGATTTGAGTTCAGTTTTACTCTTTGTCTTCTAGTTTCTTAAGGTGGGGGTTAGAATATTGGTTTGAGATTTCTTCTTTTATAATATAGGTATTTACAGCTGTAAGTTTTCCTCTAAACACTGCTTTAGCTGAATCCCATGTTTTGGAATGATCTGTTTATATTTTCATTCATTTAAAAGAATTTTCTAAACTCCCTTGTAATTCCTTCTTTGACCAATTGGTTATTTTTAATTTTAAGCCTGGCTTTCTCTGGGATACTCCTGTGTCAATATAATTTAGTGGTCAGCAAATGATCAATCAGAACATCTTAAATGCTTTGCTTATGTTTTCTACCCTCTGCCAAGGAGAGCTTCATGAGAAGGCAAGGCTTGAAACTTTAGCTTTCACTTCCTGCTTGTCTAGGGCTCCAAGATTAGCCAGTAGTGAGTGTGTGGGGCCTTCTCCTTTCCTGGGACTTTCCTGGGGATGTGTGCCACCTTTTAGAGCCCTAGGAATATCTTAGAGCCTTAGAAGCTCCCCTTGATTGGCCAGTTCTTCTGGTTTTCCTTTTAAATTCCTGGCTAGGCTCTTGTTTGTCCTAACTGAAATCATAACCCTAGGTAGCTGAGATGCTGCTAGCAGATTGCTATGGTTTCAGTGAAGCCCTGGGGATAGGGCTTTTCTTTTCTTTTTTTCTCCCTATGAGCTAAACTTTGCATCAAATAAAATGCCCACAGTACCCTGGGAATAGAAGTTTTACAGGGAGCTACATGTTTGGGCAAAACATTGACTACTGTAAGGATGCTGCTTTTAGTAAAGGTCCAGAAGAAGTCATTCCCCCCTGTTACCTACAAGGATGCCATATTTCCTCGCTACAGTGTCACTGAGCTGGGGCAGGAGGAGGCACGGGAATATCTTCAACTTAAAATGCTGGACCTCACTGTCTTTCTGAGGCTCAGTAGTTTCTCTTGGATAGGAATTTTCACTTTGTTCCATGGCATTGGCTAATTTTCAGAGTTTTGAAATGGTCCATTTTTGTTGTGTTGCCACTATTTTCATTGTTTTTATGGGAGAGGGAGTTCATGATGGTTCTCGTGCCACCATTCCAGAAGTCAGTCCTCCCCTAGCCCCCCAGGATTCTATGTAGGTCAAAAAGCAGTGGCAGTACAAAAACAAACAAAAAGAGGAGCCTCTTCTTGAGAAATGTCACCTTTTTATTCCAGCTTTGCTTTTTCAATATCTATTTTCTCTTCTTTACTCTCTACCTTCCCCCCTCCCCTTACCCTCACCCCTTGTGGCTCATGCTCTCTGCTGGTTTAGTGCAGTGAGAAGAGTCTTGGTTTTGTCATTTGGGCACATCTGGGGTCACTTACTAAGTTGGCAATAGTAAGAAAGATATTTAATTTTATTGAGCATCAGATTCCTTGCATAAAATGTTGATGATGATACCCATCCTCATAGAGTGGCAATGAAGCTTAAATGAGGAGACGTTTAATGTGCCTGCAACAAATCTGGGCATAATAGGTGCATAATAAATTAATAATATAATATTTAATATTTATTATATTCATTTTACCTGTTTCTCCCATATTTCATCTCTTTTACTGCCCTAAATAACGAGCCCTGACATGGAAATAGTAATTGCTTAATAATTTTTGAAACTAACTTATATAGAAGGATAATGAAAAGAAGATCATGTCTTCCCTTTGCTGTGTGACTTCAAGCAAATTATTTGGCCACTCTGAGCCCTAGTTTCCTCCTTTTTAAATGAAAATAATAATATGTGCCTCTGCTACATTAGGGGCTTGCTTTGAGAATAAATGGGATTATGTACCCTAAAGATTTTGTATAGGCTTTGCAAACACTATTCATCCTGGAGATTTACAGTGGTCTTTTGACTATGAAGACAGAGTATCTGATTCTTGGGTTTAACTCAGGGTGTTATGGTTTTTGTTTTTTTTTTCCTTTCCTTCTCAAAAAACATAAACACAAAATGTAAAATAAGTTGCTTTTTATTTATGTGCCAGTATTTCCCTCATTCCTTCTTAGATAAATATTTTGCCATATTTACCCATTAAATTGAAAATGGCATTCATTGTTTATAAACTTTGGGTTTCATGTTTTCATTTAATTATTCAATTTGTGGTCCAGGCAATAATAGAAGAAAAGGCCATTTATGAACGTTGTGGCAGTAGAAAAATGTATGTGAACATAGCAATAAATACTCTTAAGAAGCTGAGAGATCAAGGTAATTTTTTTTCGATTACTTCAATGACAAGATAAAATCTTGTGATTAACACCTGACACTAAATGTGCTCTATTTGTTATTAGTAGGGTCATGTTTAGATTTTCAGTGAAATTTATTTTCCTAAATATTCTCTTTAGTAGAATGTGCAGGTGACACTAATTTTAATTGAAAATAACAGATTAGATTTGAAACTGGGCATATAAATATAACCTCATTGTGAGATTATCAGTGAGATATTTAAATTTATTTTCTGTTAATAAAAGTAACGCACCTTCTTGTGGAACAGTATTTCTCTACCTTTTTTTTCCATTATTGTCCCCCTAAGAAATATTTGTAAACATTGTCTTTCCTGATTCACCACCACCACCAACCATGATATTAAATCCTGAGGAATAGATTTTGTTGGGTAGAGTTTAGTTTTGGAGAGACAAAACCACTGTCATATCTAAGATATGGGAGAAACATAAATTTAAAAACCACAGCCAAACAAATACTAAAAATAAAGAGAAATTATTTTTAAAATATATATAAATTCTGTAGAATAGCCTTTTGAATATTTTGCTGCAAATATTTTTCTCAGTTGGTCATTTGTGCTTCAACTTTGTTTATAAAGTTAATTATGTAGAAGATATTTTCAAAGTGTAATTGATCTTTTCCTTTTTGATTTATGGATTTTGTGCCAGATTTAGAAAACCTATTTCAATTTCAGGAATATAAAAACTGTTCATTTGTCATTTCTTTATGGCATTTTTATGTATAACACTTTAAGTAGATTTAAATACATGTTTTAAAACATACACGGTCTGTTAGATTAGCATTTTCATTCTAATCTTGTGTTTTGTTTCCCCATCTTCCTTTCATAAAGAATATAACACATGGAAATAGAAAATAGATGTCTATTAATAATTACATATTTTAAATATTCCCAGTGAAGATAGAAATGGCTTGCCAACTGTTATTAACTGAAATTTAGGCATACTCTATACAATATGCAAAATATTTTGGCTTGGGCAAATATAACGTCCTGAGACAGTTAAATTGATTTAACTTTTTTTCCAATTTGGAATTGGTTAAGATGTTTGGTCTCACATATTAGTTGTTTATCTTAAGATAAAAATATTTTCACTATGTGATAGAACCGTGTTTTATGTTTTTTGAAGCAAACAAATAATTCAGTGTTTCAAGTAAAAGTTCTTCTATCTTTTAGATGTGTCTGGAAATGGTAACAACAAGAAAACTGGATTTAAAAAGAATGAAAAGAAAATTGGTAAGCTTAATATAATAATCATAGGCCCTATGCAATTGTTACCTTAAAAGGGGGAAGCATATTTGGTAAAATGCAATTATTGAACTATTGTATTTATGAAGGGCTGGCTGCATACTATGCATATCTGATATCCTTTTAAAAAATGAATATAAATAGAAAATTTGACTTTAAGTAATACTTGAATTGAATTCTGAACTTTTTTTATATATATATATTAATAACATATGTCCAGTCTGCTAGAGCAATGCTTCTCAATCTTTATGTGCATTGCAATCACCTGGGAACCTTTTAAAATGCAAAATCTGATTCAGTAGATCTGGAAGGGGCCTCAGGCTAAATTTCAAACAAACTCCCAGGAGCAAGAAGCTAGAGAAGCAGGGTAATTTTGAATTTGGTTGTATTTTTAAAATATATATTTTTTATTTTTAAATAATCTTTAGATTAAATAAATGTTACATCAAAAATATAGAGGATTTGCCTATACCACACCCCCTCCCCTTCCCACAGTTTCCCACATTAACAACATCCTTCATTAGTGTGGTACATTTGTTACAATTGATGAACATATATTGAAGCATTGTGATAACCAATTATAGTTTACACTTTGGCCCTCACAATTTTATAGGTTTTGACAAAATGTCAATGACTTGTATCTGCCATTGCAGTGTCATGCAGGACAATTCCAATGTCCCAAAAATGCCCCCATGTTGTACCTATTCTTCCCTCTCTCTTCTCTCAGAACCTCTGGTGGCCACAGCCTTTATATCAATGATACAAGTTTTTCCATTGCTAGAATAATAATAAATCTACTTTAGTCCATAGTTGCATTCCCCTCTTACATTTGTTCCTTCCTCATTCTTGAGGATTTGGGGATGGTGATGCCCACCCTGCCTCCGTTTGAGAAGGAGTTTAGATCCCATGGGGCAGATAGATGGAACTGTATTGCTTGCAGTTGCAGACACTTCTGCTTCCTGGTTGTATTTTTGAATGAAACCAGATGCTAGTGATCCTCCTCTAAGAAAGCCTCATATATAAGAATTGAAACAAAGTAAATGCTTTTGAATTCCTAATACTTCTCATACAGATGAATTTTTCCTTTTACAAAAGGATTTCTCAAAGAGCACCTGGTAAATTCCTCTAGAATTAATAAGAAATTAGAGGAACGATTTTTTTAGGCTTTTCATTTTTTAAAAGATACTTGGATTATATAAATGTTACAGAGAATATATAGGGGATTCCCATATGCCCTGCTCCCCATACCTCCCACATTTTCCCACATTAGCAATATCTTTCATTAGTGTGGTATATTCATTGCAATTGATAGACATATTTTGGAACATTGCCACTAAGCATGGATTATAGCTTACATTGTAGTTTACACTCTCTCCCACTCAATTCTATAGGTTATGGCAGAGGAACTATTTTTAAGAATCTATTAGAGTAAGGGTATCTGGACCTGGGTTAATGATATTGGAAAAAGATTCTTGATCTTGGAAATAGATACTACAAAGAGCTACTTTGCCATTGTGAGGGTCATCATATTTCCCATATGTTTAGTGATTGTAAGCTTTTGTGATAACCTTATCTGATTGAATATTTTGCATCTGTAAGCATGATTTGGAACCAGAAGCCTTGGGTTTGTGTATCTGCTTTGACTTTAATTTTCTGGGTCTTTTTCTTCTGCTATAAAAATGAAGTCTTTCTGGGTTAATGTGATATTTTAATTAAAGTCCTTAGAGCAGTTTCTGACATGCTCAATTTGCTGTAGCTATTACCTATATGATTATTTTTTGTTGTTACAGATACATATATATATATAAAATTTGAGAAGTTGTGAGTTAACAAAACAATCATGCATACTATACAGGATTCCCATACATCACCACAACAACTTACATTGTTGTGACACATTTGTTATAAATGATGAAAGAGCATCATCATAATATTACTGCTATCTATAGTCCATAGCTTGTATTTGGTATATTTTTCCCTCAAACCATCCCATTATTAACACCATGTATTAGTATTGTATATTTGTTTTAGTTCATGAGAGAACACTCTCATATTTGTACTGTCAACCACAGTCCATCATTCACCACGGGATTTGCTGTATTACACAGTCCCCTGCCTTGTACAGTCCATCCAGAGTGTACACTCAGTGCCTTTCAGTTTCATCAGAGTTGTGCTGTCATCAGCTCGGTCCATTTCAGAACGTTTTCATTACTCCGAAAGGGAAAATCCCATACCCTCAACTACCCTCATATTATTGACCCTTAGCATTGATATAGTACCTTCTTTGCCATTGCTGTAAAAATATGACAATATTACTGTAAACTATAGTCTATACGTCACATTAGTTATATTTTCCCCATGTATCTCCATATTCTTAATACCTTGTAATAGAGGAACATTCTTGTGTTTGTACTATTATCCACAATCATCATCTACCACCAAAATCACGATGTTACACAGTCCCTAGCTTATCCTCTATACCTACATTTGTCTTACTTTTCCTTCTCTCGCCCAAAGCGTAGTATCTCATGTAGTGCAGGGAACAATAATAATTTTGTTGTTGTTGGATGATGGATATGAAGACCTGGAATTCTTTTAGGGTCCTTTTACCTTACTTAAGCTGAACCAGAATCATAGCATTGCAAATTCCACTACATAAAAAAAGCCCACAAAATGCTATTTGGATTTCATTGAACAACTTCTTTTTTTCTTAGAACTCACAGGAATTATTCTCTACAGACGTCTTAAAGACTACCTCCTAACTAAAGAACAGTTACATGAAAATAACTACCCCCAACTAAACCCTGACAAACCAGGGAGTATTATTTTAAATCCAAGCATGACAAAAACTCATGTAAATGATGGTAAGTATATGGGACAGAGAATTATCCTGCCTGCACGGTAAGACTGGAACCCTAGAAGGCCTAGTGTTCTGAAATATCTTAAAGAAAATAAGGTTTCTGGCCAGCATAATTAGAGGAAATTAAATAACGCTTTTATCAGTAGTCTATCTAAGTAATTTATTTTATTTGAGTAATTATTAAATCCTCATAGCAACATTTTGAGGGTAGGTACTATTATTACTCCCACACAGATGAGGAAACTGAGGCTCAGAGAGGTTGTGTCAAAGGTCACACAGCAAATAAGTGGTAAAGCGGGATTTGAACACAAGTAGTATGATTCCTGAGCTCCTATTCTTAACCACTATGCATGTACATAAGCAATATTATGTTTTGAATAATGCATACCCTTTCATTAAGAATTCTTATTAAAAAGATTTATAATTGATCTGACTTATTTCACATTTTCTGCAAATACTGAGCATTGTTAGTTGTCATAGTAATCCCCCCACACACAAAAAATTATGTGGGGTTGAGGGACAAAAAACAAAATAGAATGTCCTGCATCACAACTGTCAAACCTTAGGGTTGATGGGAATTTGAGATGCAGTTATTATAGACATTTTTTTCCATGATTAGAAAATATATATCTTCATCTTTTGCGTCTTTGGAAATTCTCCATTGAGATTTTCTTTGGCATTTATTGTTTTGGTTGGTTGGTTGGTTGTTTCGAATCCCCTCAATGGAAGGCAGTACTTTTAGCAGTTAAGAACATGGGCTCTGGAGGAGGAAGTGAGGCAGCTTTGGTTTTGGATGCTGGGAGAGTCATTTAACCTCTCCTAGCCTGTCGTCTTGTTCTGAATATTGGGGATAATGCTAGCTACCCCATCAAGTTGTTGTGAGAATCAGGTGAGATAATGCATAAAAAGTATTTGGCACAGTGCCTGCCTCATAATAAAAACTCAAATAAAAGCCTCTATTATTATTATCATCATCATCAGGAACCAGTCTGAGAATTATTAGTAAAAAAGTATTCATGATTGGGTCTAGTGACAAGCCCACAGATACTGTCAATACCTTAATAAACATACAAATTGCTATGGGTAAACTCTGAAAGAGATAAAATAATAAAGAAGACCTGGGTCCTATTGCAGTAAGTTACTACTAGGTACTAGAGTAAACGACTAGTCAAGGCGGCTTCACGTACACTGTGGTGCTAAACAGTGGGACAGGTTTCCTTGTCTGACATTTGGGCTGACCCTGGAGGGGGCAGGGCACATCTGTTTGAGCATCTCTGGAGCAGCAAGTACTCCTCTGAGTAATCCTGTTACCTTTTCTCTTCCTGTGTGATCACACTGGGGAGGGGTACTTGCTTTCTACGGGTCAAGAATGCAAAAGCAAGGCACCACATTCCGGCCCATTCTTCTCTTCTATTGACCCCCATTCATTCATAAATTATTCCACTTCATGTTTTGTTTTAGCTTCTAAGAAGATCTGCTGAAGGTGTGGGAAAATATATGGTGTGACTCCCTCTGGCAAACACATTAGCAGAGAGCAATGTAACTACCACTTTGGCCGAGTGTTGAGTCATAAAGGCAAGTATTTGGTAGTTCTGCCTCATTTATTTGACAAGCGTTGTTAAGCACAACTGCCGAAAGCTGTTCAGAGAAAAGTGGTATAGTGTTCACCTTAACGCTCACTGTATTTTTTGTTACAGTCCAGTAAAGAGAAACTGTCGACTCTGAAGTTTCAGTTACAAACTGACGCCTTCTTACCCTTGTGGCTCAAGGGCTCAGCACTCCCAGGCTAGGACAATTCTGCCTCCTTAAGATTTCACTCCAGTCAGCCAGCTACCACCTGACCTTCTTTCTCCGTGGCAGCATTACAATCATTTCTTTGCTAATAGCTTTAATTTCTTGCCCTACTTGCCCCACTGCACTCCCATGGCAAAACCCCAACCCTGGAGGAGTCAAACCATTGGCTTCGCTGGCTTTGCCCTTCCCTATATTTCTTCTCACAAAACGCAAATGGCAGTGTGTGACTCTGTGTGCTTGTCACCTGCTTTCTACTTTGGTCATTCCATAGTTTTCTCCCTTTATGCTTCCTCTGCAGCTCCTTTTTTGCAGACAAACTTGCCTAACCCTCACTGAGAAAACAGAGCCTTTGGGAAAAAATACCCTGTTCTCCCCTCCTCTAGATTTACTCACATCTGAGCTGTCTGCTTCTTCCTGCAGATGCAGTGGAGGAAGCATCCCTGTTTCTATCAGAGTCCCTCCCTGTGTGCTCCCTTCCCTTGTTCCTTCACAAGGACTCATCAGATTCCCCTTCCCTACCTGCAAGTACAGCATGTCCCCTCAGCATATCGTTCTGGTATCTCTCATCTGTTCAAACAAGTGAAACCTCCATGGTCCCAAGTCTGCTACAGTGCTACTCTGATTTCTCTGTCTGCTGCACATGATCATTCCTTTAAGAGTTGTCTTCACCACCTGACTTCACTCCCTCCACTGACTTCTGAAACCAACACCCTTGACCTTCAGGCTGCCAAAGCTAATCGACCTGTTTCTGATTTCCTTTTCTCATCTTTTCAGCATTCTCCTACTTTGCAGCACTCTTCTCAGCTTCTGTAATAGCACATATTTCTGTCTTTCTTCCTCCCTGTCCAGCTCCTTCTGTACCTCCTCTGCTAAATATTCCTCCTTGGAACCTCTAGTTGATGAAATTCTCAGAGCTTTGTTCTGGGCCCCTGTCTCTTCCTCCACTCCTTCTCCCTAGACAAGCTCATCCTTTCCTGTGGCTTTAAACAGCAGCCAACTGCTATTGCCCCTAAATGTGTACCTCAAGGAGACTTTGCTGAATATCCAACTACCTCTTGATCTTTATGTGTGAAGATGGATTCCTGATTTCTTCCACCATCTTCTCCAGCACAGAAAATTCCCTACAATTCGCTCATATTTTTTTCACTCATGCCAAAATCTGAGAATCGTCATCATTTCCTCTCTTTAGCACACCCTTTCATCTACCCCATGTGCAAGTCTTATTTGTTCTCTCTCAAAAACATCCTCCACCTCTACTGCCACCACCTCAGTCCAAATTGCCCTCCACTCTGTCATAAACTACTGCAATGGCTTCCTTCCTGATGAACCAGGGCAAATGATGGGGGAAGGAAGGGAGAAAGGAAAGAATAGGTGTTCAGAACATTGGCAATTATAATTCACCTTTAAAGTGCAGCCCCTAAGAACTCTGCTGACAGGAGTAGATTTTTCCTGTTCAATAGATAATATTAAAAAGGTGTGAAAGGCAGTAATATTTGAACATTGTGGGTTTGCTCAGCGTTCTTAAAGGTCTTTGAGGGTAAGAGAATGCATGTGCTCTTGGGCGTTAGCCATTCCTTGTAAGTCTTGCTTGCTTTGACTTTGATTTTGTGTTTGGTTGGTTTGCAGTCCCTGGTGGCTTAGAAACTCAATACAGCTGTTGTGAAGGTGTTCTTGGATCTCCCGGGTGTCAAGTCGCGAAGGTAGGGCTCATCACCCAGAAGCTCGTTTCAGAACCAGAGTTGCTGCTACTAGCACTGACGTTGGTGGCCAATAAGCGTTTGAAAGAATTAACTAATTTCCCATTGATGAGACTTTTATGAATTTATTTGCACCTGTAAAAACATAGAGTGATTTATTTGGCAAATTTGGTCTTTTCAGTTTCATGTTCACGACCAAAAAGAGAACATAGGGGGCTTTGTGAAGACTTTTGTCAAGTTCCCACCTCCTGACGGTAATCATGGCGTGTTTGCAGTGAATTGTGAGGTGGTAAGTTGGTTTTATATCTTACTTTATTATGCTACTTATTACCTAAGGATTGCAAAGCATGGTACCTTGTGGAAAGCACTTTCCTAGGCCTTCTCTTCAAATCCCTGCAATGTTATTCACGTATTTTTTTATAAGAAGCAAGGAAGCTGAAAAAGGCTCTGTGACTTGGCTGAGTTCATGCATCCAGTAAGTGATGGAGCCAGGAATTGGTTCACGTTTCTCCTTTTATTTAATTTTTGTTATACTTAACTAGTGACTGTTCTAATCACCAGATTGCTGAAATTAAATGGCTGGAAAATGTGGTGAATACTGCTATTATTCCAAAGTCAACATAAAAGCTTTGCTAAACATTTTAGAAAAGCCATTCTTTGTAGAGATAGTAAAATCCTTTATAGGATTTATCTTCATATATATGAGAATCAATATTAAAAAGTAGAGAACCACACACATGGGAAGTTCCAAAACTTATCAGCTGTAACCCCTTGAGCAAGTCTCTTAGACCCCTCATCTGTAAAATATGGGATTAATAACAACTCCAAAGCGGGCATGAGAATCAGGTACATTAATACAAAAGAAAGTCCTTTGTAAATGTCAAATACCATGCAAATAGTCATTTTAAGAACAAAGTATAAAATTAAGTTTTTATTCCAGGTAGTATATTTGGGAAAACATAATTTGTGGGGTTGTTTGTTTAATTATAAAATATAGAGAGAAGGACAGTGTTCAGTTTAATTATATAAATATAGAAGGACAGTGTTCACTTTTCAAGTTTAGATCTTTAACTGGAAACAATGTATGCTGCTTTTCACTTAGGAGTCAGTGATCATCGTCTTATTATTCTTGATGATGCCATATTTATGTAGCTATGGTAGGGATTTTCTTTAATTCATTCAGTAATTTCTATAACTGCCACAGTCACACGAAGCTATTTAAATTTAAATTTAAATGAAATGAAATAAAAATGCAATTCCTCAGTCGCACAAGCTTCATTTCAAGTGTTCAAGAGCTACATGTTGGCAATGGCTACCATACTGGACAGCTCAGAAATAGAACATCTCACCACAGAAAATTCTATTGGATAGTGCTGATAGCTAATGGAAAGCTTTGTAAAGGCTAAGCCAAGAAAATGAAATTAATTAATTGTATTGGCAGAAATGCTCTGACATTAAGGAAAAATTACAGCCTGGATTATCTTTTATATATTGTTCAATCCACTAATAGTTTTTAGCAAAACTGGATGATGTGATTAAATTATATGTTCTAGTCAGAACAATTTCTCTAAGATACCCCAGACGTTAAAAGAAAAAAATGTTTATTTAATATAAAATGTATATTCAATAATATTTTCCCCTTTATAGTGCTATACAGCCAAAGGCTTAGAACCTATTCAAGTGACAGTGGTTGATCCCAGCCTCCAGGTGGTCTACGATACATTTGTGAAACCGGATGAAGTCATTGACTATAATACTAGGTATGCATTTTATTAAGGGGATTGTTTTTGAAACTGCAGAACATTCAACACATTCCATTACATCAGAAAGTCTGTTATCTCATGTAACCCTGAGTAATCATAACTTAGGTATGGCATGCAGAATAACAGTGTTGAGTGCAGATTCAATTTTATTATTCGTTATTATTAAGGTCTGACATGTTTCAGACTCAAACTCAGTGCTAACTTGAGATAGTATAATACAGATGTGCCTTTAATTTTTAAGTTTCATATGAAGCATCCAATGATATCTTTGATTAATTTTAAATTGAGTTTTCTAAAGGTGTATGAGCCGCATGACATGGTGTGTAGTGTATATGCATGTGTGTGTGTGTATGTATATATGTATATGATTGCATGTAGGTATGTGCATCCATGTAGATGTGTGCATGTGTAGGTGTATAGTACATGTAGGTGTGTATATATGTGTGTGTATATATACACATACTATGTCATATGGCTCATACACTTTAAAACTTATGTATATAATGGGAAACACTCAACTTTTCTAGAGTGAAAATTTAGAAGTGATTATTACTGGTGTGAATGCATTTGTTCAATTTTCTTTGAATAACAGACTCTCCAAAGGCACTTAAAATATGGCTTGTTTACATATATATGTAAATAATTTTGGAAGACAATAAAGCAGGTGGTCATGTAAATTTGAAACTGTTTTGATGATAAAAGTTGAGAATAATTATAGGCAACTCTGTTAGCAAGCATTTTTTCTAACATAAACTTGACAGCTCAGTAAAAAAAAAAAGATTGTATATATTTAACACTCATTAAATGTAGTTATCAAAAAGATGAATTTTGTTTTATAATAATTTCTTGATCTCATTTGATTTTTTTTTTCTACTCATTTTGGCCATGTCCTAATAGCCTCAAATATTCAACTCTTATTGGTTCTTATTTTTCCATGGGTTTTAGATCTCCCCTAACTTCTTTCTGGAACAGGTCCAGATATACAAAAAGAAATATTTGATAATTATTGATATTCATAATGGCAAAATGATAGCTGAGAGGCTTGCATTGTGATTAAAAAACCTTTTGAATCTTAACAAAAACTCTCAAATGCATTCAATATACAGCATTATTTTTTTAAAAGTTATAAAATGAATAAATGAATCCATGTACTCATCTATGAGTACATCCAAATATTTGATTAACCATATATCACATTTCCTAAGTGAGATGATGGAGCAGTTATCTTTTGTTTCTTACAGGAGACAGCAATATCACCATTTAGTTAGGTTGAAAATACTTTGGCAGTATTTTTCGCTCTTGCTTTTCTTCTAAATCAGTGAAGCATAGCAGAAACCCTGTTCCTGAGCATTCAGTTAATAGTTTCCTGCATGCTTTTTCATTAGGCCCTTATAAACCAATAGGATTTGTCATTACCACTAGTTTACAGATGGAAAGACTAAAAGTCATATAAGGTAAATGGCTGAAACCCAGGTAGTCTAGACTCTGCCTAGGACTCCACCTGCCTTTCCATGCTACCACATTTAATCTTCAAATTTACGTTAATGGGAGATAGGCCACTAAGATCAATTGTATTTGATAAAACTCAGATATGCAAAGATTAGAATTTAACATGAACTCTCTGATTTCCCCCAGCCTTGCGTTATTAATCCAAATTACAAATTTTCCTAGATTACCAAAGGGGTAGTTGAAAGTCATGTGAGATCTTTGTTTTTTCCAGCAGAAATGTCTTCCAGCTGTAACTGATGGACCCCTCCATCTGAGTTACCTTGTTTACTTACACATATTATGTGCCTTGTTGGGTTAGGTTTTCTGGTGTGGTGGAAGACGACTTGAAGAACACTAAAACATCAATCCGTGATGTGCAAGCCATCTTATTGAACCTGTTTAGTGCTGACACTATATTAATTGGACATAGTCTTGAACATAGTCTGCATGCTCTTAAGGTAAAGAATCACAGCCTCTTTTATTTTATTTTTTTTTATTTTTATGAATCTATATGTGTTAAGGTAGTAGTCATTACCATTGTGTTATCATTGATTATTTGATTTGCCTCATTAACCAAGAAAACAAGAATCACCATCTGTGCTGATGAAATACTCTAACTACCAAACACCAGAACCAGTCTAAAACAGCTAACATCATTTGGCTAATCAAGATCAGAAAGAATAATAACAATTATGATAAAACCAAAATAATTGTTTTGACAGACTCTCTTTAATATTCAAATGGATAAGCCTACGTTTATCTAACAAGTTATTTTATTTACATACTTGGAGCTTTTTTTCACATTAAATCAGGTAAGCTTATAGGTAGAAAGTTAGGTATTAAATGTCATGTTCATTTTTTCCGCATGGTGGAATTAAAAATTTCACCTTAATGTATTCCAGGTTAGTATAGTCTGTCCTTTGTTCTGTATTCTAGAACTATAAACTACAATAAACTAGTTTATTGTAATAAATCAATAAACTACAGCCCATGGGCTGGACACTTGTTTTGGTAAATAGTTATTGGAACAGAGCCATACCCATTCATTTACATAGTCTTTATGGCTGCTTTCACACTATAATAGCACTGTTGAATGGTTTTGACAGAGACCAGCTAGCCTGCAAACCTCAAATATTTATGATCTGGCACTCTATGAAAAAGTTTACCACACCCTGTGATAACCAGTAGAACTTTGTATTCTACATATGCACTGTCCAACCAACATGGTAGCCACTAGCCACAAGTGGCTATTGAGTATTCGAAATGTGACTGAGGAATTGAATTTTAATTTGATTTAATCTTAATGTAACTAGTGACATGTGATTTCTAGCTACAGCACAGTTCTGGAACTTTGGGGACATTTACTGAATATTTGTCTCAGCTACCTCTGGAACTTACCTTCATGTAAAGAGGTGCTCTTTCTTCTTTAGTGCAAGAATACAAAACCATTTAATTTTCATAGGTGAATATCAGCCTTTTTTCCTTTTAGGTAGAACCCAAGGTTTAGGATATTTGCTTCAAATAGCAAAGTTGTCTCTGTGTGTGAGAGAAAAGGATGGAACATGTTTCCATCCAGACCCTGCCAAATTGTGGGAAAAGAGTTGGGAGCATAAGTTTTCCATAAGAAAGTGCTTCACAAGGATATTCTTCTGTCACCTCAGAGACATCACCTCCCAAACTAAACCTCTCACCATGACATTTCTGCCTCTGACTTTTTCAGGAACTATCTGGGTGCCTGTCTCCCAGACCAGAAAATTTCAAACCATGGCTTTTCTTTTTTCCTTGTAATCACTGTTTCTTCCTTTCAGGTACCTCATGAATTTTCCTATTCTCCATTTCCACCATGGCCCCTAAATTTTAGTGTCACCTTTTTAAGGAAGACATCCCTTGTCCCCTAAGCTGATTTAGCTGCTCACACTCTTCCCTCTCTCCTATTACTCTGAAAATCCCTGAGAGCAGAGACATTGTGCCCCCAATTCTGGAGACAGGGTCAGCACCCAGTCAGTGTCTGCCTAGGGAGCACTCCACACCCTATTCCCTCTTCCCTCCCACCTGAGGGCCTGCTGCTGCTTCCAGGCTGTTTCTCTTCCTATTGGGCTCCCTGCTCAGGCCCCTGCAGACAAGAACTGGGGCCTTGGGGCTGACACAGTAAATGAGAAGTAAATCACTGAGGAACCTGGCTCTCTGACAGAACTTTTTTCCAAGTCATGGTTGGAACCTCTCTGCACTGGTGGTGTGGCATGGTGGGGAAGCAGGGACTCAGAAGTCAGGTTGCTTAGATTTGATTTCCTTCTACTGTGCTAATTTAGCTT
>JAQZBX010010787.1:0-43778 GCA_029593785.1 Cabassous unicinctus
TATAGTCCTGGATTTTTAAAATGTTACATATCATTTAGAGAAATAGTAGCCCATGTGACAAACCACAAAAGAGTTATACCTCTTTTTCTTTGAATTTGTACTTGAGTAATGCACTATCAAAACTTTCTAATTTGTATCATTTTCAATAATGAGATTGAACTTTTTTCATGTCCGTCTGCCATTTGTATTTCTTTTCTAATCTGCTCATGCCTTTTGCTCATCTTTTTCTTTAAAGAGTAGTAGGAGCAGTGGTAGTAGTATATCAAAGTGCTATAATGGAATTAATGGCTTACAGTGTGTGTATGGTTATGAGCTCTGTGTGACCTTGGGAAAATTGTTCACTATGTAAGTCTCACCTTTCTCATCAGAAAAACTAGATAGGATTCATTTCAACAATCCTGAAAAGGTATCTTTAACGATTCCATGGGCACTATGTGACACGCAGATCACAAATTTTTTTTCCAGTTTTCACAAATTTTGGAGCACCTTCTGTCTATGAGGGTCCATGCTAGGCATGGAGACAATTTCTGCCCTTAGATTGGTGCACTGGGCAGCTGTCATCAAACTATGGTGACTCTCCTTTACTTTCCATTTCCATTGTCACTTCATTCTGCTGATTTCAGGTCCTCAGCATGCTTCATAGTGGTTCTATCCCCATAATCACCACCTGGGTTCAGATCTTCATCTTTTCTACCTGGACATTGCAAATGACTTCCTAATTAGTCTCTGACTCCTTCTCCTTACTCCCCAAACAGTTCAAATCCTTACTGCCAGCCTGATGATTCTGAATGCATATTTGATCAGACCATAGTCCCAAATATCTCTTGGCATGGATTCCATTCACCTTATAAGACCACAAATGAAAAACATCATCAGACTCCTACTTTTATACTCTTCAGCCTCATGTATCAATAGTCCCCAGTTGGCGCCTCCTATATTTCAAATGTTCTGAAACACTAGCAGTTTACCAAACAATCCATGCTTTGAACATGATGCTCCTTTTCTCAGGAACTCCTCTTTGCCTCTATTCCCCCTTTCAAATTCATCTCAGACACCGTCTTCTCTGGGAGATTTCTTCCTGTTTGTGATAGCTAGTCCTCCTATAAGCTCTCAGAGTCTCTGTGCTCATCTCACCACAGTATTTGTAAATTGCATATGGATCACCTATTCATTTATCTTTCCAACTTACTACTCAGGAATCTACCTAGGAGAAACCTGTGTCTTGTATATCACTGTCCCCTGACACTGAACAGTTCTGTCTAAGTGAATGAATGAATGAATGAATGAGCATAACATTGGACCGCTTCTCATGCCATCCCTCTCAGCAATATTCTCAGGAATATTTTAGTAGGAACTGAATAAAAGTCAAGTTTGAATTTTCTGGAAAGAAAAAAACAAATCATCCCTGGAACAATGCAGAAACATTATGTTTTAGATTGATAGATAATGGATGGATGGATGGAATGGATGGATGGATGGATGGATGGATGGATGGATGGATGGATGGATGGATTTGATAGATATCAGATAGATAGATAAATAGATAGATAGATAGATAGATAGATAGATAGATAGATAGATAGATAGATAGATAGATAGATAGTTAGATAGATAGATTCCATACACTTGGGAATAGAATCTAATGCTTTACTTCATATGACCATTTCTGATGGATTCAAGTGCCCTAAGCTAAAGGGCACCTGAAGAATATATTGAATATGTTATCTTTGGGAGTCATGCGCTATTATTCTCACAAGAATAATTCATCTCTTATACTTTTAAATTGGACTGACAACAGGGATATGGGGTTGAGGGAAAACAATCCATCTTTTTTTGGAAGTGGTTGCAGAAGGCACATTATAAATGGTCTCATTGTTTCTTTAAGGAGGATGGATCTCTTCTCTTGCTGCTTTAAAGGCCCTATTTTTAGAGCCTGGGTACTCTAGGATTACCTCATGCAGTATAAATTCACCAAATGGCTTTATCAAAATGAGGTCATTTCTATGCATCCCACAGGGAGATGATTTAAGGTTCTTTTCTCTTATTTATAAAGGAGGTTTGAAGGCCAGATCTTGAGCAATATGACTAATGTCTACTGTCAATCAATCTTTAAGTGGTGACCTGCTTCTTCTAGAATCAAATGAATTATGTGTACCTGTTATATTTATGGTATGAGTTTTTCTAAACCATTGACTCATCCACTAATTCTTTGTGAACATTTTTTTTCTGACAGCAACTAAGTCTTACTTATATGAGTTTCCCACTCAGTATCTGCCAGCACCTTTCACCTAATTGCTTCTCAGCAGATGATGACATGAATTGATCCCCAAAACCTCCTGTGAACCAAGAATCTAGGAAGTATATGATTTTTTTTACATGAAAGCTTCTAAGGGGTAGAGGAGCTTTGTCCTCAGTTTTATCTACATTCTTTAGTCATTCATTTGCAACAGGCTTTTGCTTCCAATATGCTTCATGATGGATAGTGACAGCTGCACATAAAACAGCTCAGAGACCACGAAGGAAGAGGGGAGCATCCATTATCTCTAGTTTGCACGCATTACAGCCATTACCCTTCTGCATGTGAGCATAAGCTGCAGTCAGGGCTTGTCAAAAAGTATGATATATCCACCATTTCCTTTAGTACCACTGGTTTCTTGTGACTCACTGTGTCATTTTACTAAGCTGGTGACATCTGTGTCTGTGCTGCTATAAAATATGTAGTTAGCATCACTCTTCCTCCTTTTGGACTGCATGCATTTGTTTGTACAATGATTTGAAAATGTTCTGTGAGTGTACGTGTGTGTGTGCACTTCTATTTATAGGCATCCAGTCAGTACATGAAAGCAACCATAAAAGAGAAACCCAACAATTTGGAAATAAGAGTGCCGAAATAAAAAAAAGTCCATATGAAATGCACGAAAGCAAAGATATACAAAATCACGTTAAGGTGACAAAATGATTCCTAGGCCAGCAAGCTTTGACATCATCCTGAGTGAAGGTAGAAATAAATCCAAATGTAAATGGTCCAAGCAGAAACAACTGGTTGGCCTACAAGTACTGGACAAGAAAAAGGGAAATTAGGAAAGCAAATATTGTGAGTGTCCATCCATCTAAGGAGGCCAAGAGAGCAAGTGTCCTAGGGAAATAATGATAAATTCAAGGCTGCTTTGCACATTTGCACCTTAATCACAGACACCACAACTCTTGCTCATCTACCATACTAACCAAACAACTTTCCAATCACAAAGCTGTTTTCTCAGATACCTCTACACCATGGATCGAAGACATGGGTATCCCCAACATTGTACATGGGTCAAACACATGCAAATAGGCATATCCCCATGCACAGAATAAGAGGCATGCTAGTGCCAAATCATGTACAAACATGTGAGTTTACTTGGTGGGATCATTCTCCAGAGGTCAGATGGATTCTGATGCTCTGATAAGTTGATGAAATAAATAGAGATGTATCAAAGAGCCACAGGGGTGAGAGAACTGAGAATATAATCAAGAGGGTGATTGAAGCAATGGCTTATGGATAAGATAGATAGACAGGAGAGGATTTAAGGTCAAGAGAAATTAGAAGATTCAGGGAACTAAATGAGATCCAAGGACAAGAGCTATAGGAGAAACTGAAGTGACAAGTTGAAATGGCAGGAAATTTTGATCAGAAACTAGAAAACCTAAAATGATGAGTTAGAGATAGAGGAGCAGTTCCCAGTGATTTCAAGGTACAGGATGTGGTTGTGTGAGACCATTGAATATGAGGAATTCAAAATGTTGGGTAAGTCATTCAACCATTCAGACATTTGACATCTAGGATAATGGCAGGAATAGTACTGAAAAGAAATACTATGAATTTTGGGTACCAAATTCTTAGAAACTGAAAGTCAAATACTTCACTCACATGGCTATTTTATGTCTCCATAACTCACTCATGCTCTTTCCACATGGTGGAATGTCACCTGCTCCACATTGCCTTAGTACATTTCCATGTAGAACACGTATATTTCCCCTTGAATATGAATTACTTTTGATGAATTCTTTCTAGAATATAAGTTCTTCTTTGAATGAAATACAATTAATTCAATGGTGAAATGTACATGTTTATAACAAACAAGTGTTGGAGAGGATATGGAGAAATAGGAACACTCATCCACTGCTGGTGGGAATGTAGAATGGTGCAGCCACTCTGGAGGATGGTTTGGCAGTTCCTCAGGAAGCTAAGTATAGAATTGTCATATGATCTGGCAATCCCACTACTAGGAATATACCCAGAAGAATTGAAAGCAGGGATGTGAACAGACATATGCACACCAGTGTTCATTGCACCATTTTTCACAATTGCCAAAAGTTGGAAGCAACCTGTGTCCATCAATGGATGAATGGATAAACAAAATGTGGTATATACATGAAGAAATATTTAAGGAATAAAGGAAACATCCTAATTAAGAGGAAAGTTCTGGAAAGTAATCCAGGAAAGATATCAAAAATTTTCTGGTGGTATTGAAAGAGAGAATAGAGAACTCAAGAAAGAGAGGTAGTAAAAAAAATCAGGTACTGTATTTGTCAGCGTGGAGGGCATTGGTGATCTGGCTGAACACAGTACTGTTGGAGTTGTCAGGGCACAAGTATGAGCCCTCTGGAGTGAAAAGTGAGTGGATAGAGAGCAAGTGAAGACAATGCTGTTTAGATCATGCCTCGGGGTATTTAATTCTAAGAGAGAGAGGGTAGTAGCTGGAGGATTTTCCCCAAATATTTCACATTTTTGATGCTATGCTAAAATGGCATTTTTTAAATTTCACTTTCAGATTGTTGCCGGTACAATAAAAAATTGATTTTTGTATACTGATCTTATCTTCTGCTACCTTACACTTATTTGTTCTAGAAGCTTTTGAGCACATCTTGTAGAATTTTTTACACAGATGATCATGTCCCAAAATTTTTAAAAAATTTTAAATTTTTAAAAAATTACTTCTTCCTTTCCAAACTGGATGACTTTTATTTCGTTTTCATTGCTTCATTTCATAAGCTAGACCCTCCAGTACAATGTTGAATGAATGTGGTGAAAGTAGACATTCTTGCTTTATTCTTCAATTTGAAAGGAAAGTATTCAGTCTTTCACCATTAAATATGATTTTAGCTATATAGATGCTGCTTTTCAAGCTCAGGACTCTCCCTTCTCTTCCAGTTTCTTGAGTTTTTATCTGGAATGGATTATGAACTTTTCCAAATGCACTTTCTCTATATATTGATATGATCTTGAGTTTGTTTATGAATGTTCAACTAAGCTGGCATCACTGGAATAAGCCTCATTTGGCCATAATGTGGTATCATTTTATGTATTCTTTGATTTACTAAAATTTTGTTAAGAATTTTTATATTTGTGTTCGTATGGAGTTTTTAGGTTTTTTTCTTTGTAATGTAATTTGTATTAGGAAAATGCCGGCCTCATGGAATGAATTACAAAGTAGTCCCTCCTCTTCAAATTTATGGAAGTGATTGTATAGAATTGGAATTATTTCTTCCTTAAATGTTTAGTGGAATTTACCAGTAAAGCCATCTGGGAAGAGTTTTCAATATCTTTAATAGATATAGAGGTACTGAGGTTGTCTTTTCTTTTTGAGTGAGTTTTGGCAGTCTGTGTCTTTCAAGAAATGTATCCATTTAATTTATGTTGTCAAATTTAATGACATCAATTGTTCATAATATTCCCTTTTCCTTTCAGAATCTATACAATCTGTTGTGATGCCCCCCTTCTTGAGCCTGATAGTGGTAATTTGTGCATTTTCTATTTTTTTTTTCTAATCATTCTTGGTACAGGCTTATCAATTTTAGTGATCTTCCCTAGGAACTAGCTTTTGGCTTCATTGATTTTCTCTATTATTTTTCTGTTCTCTATTTCATCATTTTCCATTCCTATCTTTATTATTCCTTTTATTTGCTTCAGGTCTAATTTGTTCTACTTTTTCTGACTTCTTAAGATGGAAACAGAGGTCATTGATTTGAGACCTGGTTTCTTTTCTAATATAAATGTCTAGTGCTATGAATCTCCCTCTGAGTACAACTTTAGCAGCATCCCACAAATTTTGATATACTGTTTTAATGTTTATGCAGTACAAAATGTTTTTTTTAATTTCCCTTTTTATTTTTTTTCTTTGGCCCATGGTTAATTTAGAAGTACATTATTTAGTTTCAAAATAATTGCTGACTTCACAAAGATATGTCTGTTCTTAATTTCTAATTTAATTTATTTAATTTATATATTTTGAATAATTTTAAATTCATCAAAAGTTGTTTCATGGCACAGAATTTGGATATCTGGGTAAATGTTCCATGAACATTTGAAAAGACATTCTTCTTTCGTGGGATGGAGAATTCTATAAATGTCAATTATGGGCAATTAGTGGACTATGTTGTTCAAATCTTCCATACCCTTCCTGATTTTGTGTCTTCTTGTCCTAAGAATTTTTGAGAGAGGAAGTTGAAATAATATCTGAAAATAATTCTGTCTGTTTCTCCTTACAGTTGTATATGTCTTGGCTTAATGTATTTTGAAGTTTATAATTAGGCAGATAGAAGTTTAGAATTAATATAGTCTCTTGATGAACTGCCCCCTTATCATTATTAAATGATTCTATTTTTCCATGGTAATATTATTTGCTCTAAAATATACTTTATCTGATATTAATAAAGCTATTTCATTTTCATTTTGATTAGTATCAGCATTGTATATATGTTTCTAACCTTTTAATTTTAGCCTATTTGCACCTACATATTAAAAGTGAGTTTCTTATTGGCAACATATAGAAGGAGCTTTCTTTTTATCCACGTTCTCTTTTGTGTAATAGAAATCATTTGTATTTAATGTTATTATTGATATGTTTGAATTTAAATTTACTGCTATTTGTTTTCTGCTTGCCCCGTTTGCTCTTTACTCCATTTTTCCTTTATCTTGGACTTTTTCTTTATTAATTGATTTTTATGATTTGATTTTATCTCTTTTATTGGTTTACTTGCTGTGTCATTTTGTATTGTTTTGCATTTTTTAAAGGGCTGATTTAGACTTAAATAATACATCTATCACCATTACTTTGAAATAGTATTAAACCACTTCACATATGTATAAAAACCTTATAATAGTTTAATTCCATTTCTCACCCCCCCCAGCCTTTGTTCTAATTTTGTGATTCATTTTACTTCATATTGCACTGTTACTAATTTTGCCTTTAACAATCAATTATCTCCCAAAGAGTTTCAAATAATGAGAAAAACTCTTCTTTTATATCTATGCAAACTGCTTCCATTTCTGAGTTCTTCATTCCCTTGTATGGGTTCAGATTTGCATCTGGTGTCATTTTCCTTCTGCCTGAAGGGCATTCTTTAACATTTCTAGTACTGCAGGCCTGCTAGAGAATTCTTGCAGCATTTCTAGGTCTGAACAAGTGTCTTGTCACCTTCATTTTGAAAGACATCTTCACTAGGTGTGGAATTCTAGAAGAATAGTTTGTTTTTGCTTTGTTTTCTTTATTCCAGGATTTTAATATGTGCTTTACTGCCTTCTGACTTGACGGATTTCTACTGAGGAGTCTACTATCTTGATCATCTATATTCCTCTCTATGTACTGCAGCTTTCTTTTCCTCAGTCTACTTTTGAGACTTTCACTTTAATACTGTTTTTAAGAAAATGGATTTTGAGTTACCTTGCTTGGTTTTTCTTCCTGTTTCTTCCTCTTTGATTAAGGTTCTGTGGGTTTATGGTTGTCATCAAATTCTGGGAAAAAAATTGACAATTATTTCTTCAAACAAATTTTTCTGCCCTCTTCTCTTCAGCTCCATGTCTCACCCCCCACCCATCCTCCAGGACTCCAATTACATGCATATTAGGCTGCTTAAAGTTTTCCCACAGCTTACCAGTAGTGCTCTATTTCTTTTCCCAGCCTTTTTTTCTCTGTTTCATTTTGGAGAGTGTTTATTACTGTGTTTCAAGTTCACTCACATTTTCTCCTGTAATATCTAATCTGCACATTTCTCCCATCCAAGTGTAATTCTCATTGCAAGCATTATATTTCTCATCGTTAAAAGTTGGACTGTTTTTTATATCCTTCATAACTCTACTTAGAAGTTAAATCTTTTCTTTACCTTCTGGAACATATTAAATATTATAACTATTTTAATGTCCTTGTCTGCTAATTCTATCAACTCTCTCATTTCTACATCTGTTTCTATTAAATAATTTTTTCCTCATTATATATCATGTTTTCCTGCTTCTTAACATGCCTGATTATTTTTTATTTATTTATTTATTTATTTATGTATTTATTTTTGAGCTACAGGGGCTAGGGATTGAACTCAGGACCTCGTATGTGGGAAGCTGGTGCTAAACCCCTGAGCCACATAGACTCCCTAGTTGGTTTTTTCTTTTGTTTGCTTGTTGTTTGTTTTTGTTTTCAGAAGGCACCAGGAACCAAACCCAGGACTTCCCATGTGGGAGATGGGCACTCAATGGCTTGAGCCACATCCGCTCCCCTGGATAAATTTTTTAATGGTTACCAGACACTGTGAATATTATTTTGTCAGTGCTGGGCATTTTTGGGTTTCTATAAATGCTCTTGATCTTTGTTCAGGAACACAGTTTAGTTATTTGAAAACAGCTTGATCCTTTCAAGGCTTAAGGTTTTTTATAGTCAGGATAAGAGCAGCCTTTAGTCTAGGGCCCAATTTTTTTCCCCAATGAGGCAATAGACTTCTTAGTACTTTGCCTCATGAACTATGAGGTTTATGGATAAAAACACGAACTATTCTTGGTCCTGTGTGAAATCCTGAGATTTTTCCTTTTGTCTCTGTCAGGAGATTCTTTCTTTGACTTTAGGCAGTTTCCCCATACTCACATGCTGATTAGTGCTCAGCTGAAATGTCTAGGAGTTCCCTCTGTAGATCTCCGGAACTCTTTCTGTATTTCCTTTCCTGTCCTTCAAACTCCAGATACCTTGGCCTCATTAGACACCAAATTCCATCTGCTCAATCATAAAAATTTCTGGGCTCCACATGGGTTTCCTCTTTCCGAATTATGGCTTGGACACTGTACAGGCAGTAAACTAAGGTCATCAAAGTGTTCCCCTCACTTTACCACCTCTCTCAGGAATCACTGCCCTGTGCCCCCTGGCATCCATTCAACAAGAAAGAGTGAGTGCCTGAAAACATTGCTTTGTATATTTCATTTGGGTTTTTAGTTGTTTTAGGCAGGAGGTGTATATCAAGGCCCTCTTTTCCCATTTTCTTGAAAATAGAGTTTTGAATATACTATTTTAAAATTATTTTAAGTCAGCTTTTCTTTTGATTAATGCATGAGGTGCTATTTCAATACGAATATAGGATTACAATTTTGCTAAATGTGAAACTGATCTGTTGGTTTGATTGAATAACCTATCTTATTAAGTAATCTTTGACACACTTGGATAATAAGGAGGCTCATAGTTGGCCCAAAACAGAAATCCAGCTCTGCCTTCCTTCCCCACCCCACCCCTAAGGAATTCTGCTTTACTGCTCTGTTGTCTTATGGCATATATGTAGGAAATCAGTATCAAGGTTTTGGGGGCTAAATGGCTATTATCAATCCATCGGCAGGCTTTAGTTGACTGCTCCTTCTGTGCCTAGCACTTGTCAGATTTTGTTGGCTATAGAAGCAAAAGATTCATTCTCTATACTCCAATGACCTAGAACAGGGGTTTGTCCCCTGTTTCTGTCCCACAGACCCCTTTACCAGGCAGGTGAAAACCACGGACTCCTTACTAATTCTACACTATACCGTGTATGATTTTCTAAATACATCACACCTGCACCAACACGCCCCCACAAGAATGTTTTTTTGAATTTCAGTTCAAGCTCACAGACCCTATGTTAAGACCCCCTGACTAGAATCTCGCAAGGATATTCAAATCAGCCCATGAGGGAAAACAATTGTGTGGCAATCAAGAGTACTGAATGTAGGTACAATAGCAGTTTATAAACTGATTAGACACCAAATTCCATCTGCAAACAGATTGAGCAATGATGAACAAAGAGATGTTGGTGGAAGCTCAGCCTTGGAGACAAAAAGGTGAACAAAGGGCTTATAGTAGGAAGTAAAGGAGGTGTGAGTCAAGTCTGAGGGTGGAGTCTGTATATTTCACATACTGGCGGTATTGCAAAGCTTCAGAGAGAAAGCCAGCGGCTCTACATTGGAGAGCCCATGATGGGGGGAGATATGTACCCCTCTTAGTCATGCTCTGATAGTCAGCCAAAGGGGTGCTGATGCAAAGTACCAGAAATCTGTTGGCTTTCATAAAGGGTATTTATTTGGGGGTAGAAGCTTAGAGTTACAAGGCCTTAAAGGGTACAACTCAAGCTTACTTCCTCACCAAAGTCTGCTGCCACGTGTTGAAATAAGATGGTGGGCGATCTCTGCTTGACTCTCCTTCCTTCTTCCTCTTAAGGCTGCATGGGCCCAGTTTCTTCCAGTCTCAGCTGTAGGCTGTCATAGGGCTTGTCTCTCTTCCTGGGGCTTTAGCTCTTTGAGCCTTCTCTTTTCTGTCACATGGTAGGACCAAAATGACCAGGTTCTCTTCTCTTCCGTATCTTTTTCTGTGTGTGTTTGTTTCTATCAGCCCACCAAGGGGATGGGGACTCAACCCTGAGTCACACCTTACTGAGATGGTCAACTCAAAGCCATAATCTTAATATAATTTAATCAAAGGCATCTCAGCTGAATTTAATACAATCAAAGGGTATCACACCCAGAGGAACAGATCAGTTCACAAACATAATCAATATTGTTTTTGGAATTCTTAAATAATATCAAACTGCTGCATAGTTCCATGAAAAACTTTTCTGAAACCATTCTGTACCTCAAATGCATTACCCTACACACACAGAGACACACACTTGCACACATACTGTAGTGGACATAGTTGGTGCTATGCCCACACCCTTTCTCTTGGCCTGAGAACCCACCAGCAGCTCTGTGAGTGTTGGCTGCCTTTGGCTCACAGCTGCCCCCTTCTCAGGAGAATTCCCCTGGGAGGGTTGGATGGAACTGCCCATCCAGAGGGTTGCACACACACCTTTATCCTCTCACCCCAGGCAGCCAGAGGCCAATTACTGACTGACCACTGATCTCACAAACGAACCTATTTGTGGGAGCAGTTTGTGCTCCAGAGCTCCCCATGGGATCAGACTGAGGCTGGTCTCTGACTGAGACCACATCCTTGCTAGGTTCCTTCCTCTGACCTATCCAGCTTGCCTCACTCCTTTCCATATTTCTCCTGAAAACAATCACCCAATAAATCATTTGTAGAAGAATCTCCATCCTTATCTCTTCTTCTAGGGAACCCAAATTACAACACACATGCATGCACATTTAATGGACAATGGGGTGATTTCATGTGAAAACTGAGAATTCCACTAACATATTCTGATCCCTTAAATATTATTATGACCAAATAATGGTTAATGGGACTCAAATCAGCCCCTAACAGCTTCCTCACCATTCCTAGACAGAGGTCTCAGGTGCCTTGTAAAATGCTTCCTGGCCACAGGCACCATGTCCTGGTCAAGTCGCCAAATCTCTTTCTCTATTTCTTAGGTTTCATTGTGACTTGGAATGAGACCTCATTCACCGTCCCCCTCTCTTAGTTGTGATACCTTTTGGGGGATGTTTCTTGTGTTACTGACCCACTTTTTCTTCAAATTCTCTATTTTCAGATACCCCTTTAAATATCTGGGCTTTAGCCTAGATCAGAGCTCTGGATTCTCTGCTTTCCCAGATAAGGGTTTCAAAATAGTCGTTTTACTATAGTCAGGGCAGGTAGCTCAGGAGTGTGGTGACTTGCCAGTGGGCTCTACTTTGGAATGTATGCTCCCCAGAGTGACAGAGTTGGACTCAGTTGTGGTTTCCCTACACATGGCTCTTCTGTCCTATTTGAACCTACAATTAGTGCTAGAGATGGTAGGTGTATGTCCAAGAGACTTAAATCTTTGGGTTGTCCATGTGCCAGCTGGGCCTTAAATCTCAACAGAGTTGCAACACCTACTCTCTAGTTCATTGGTCTCACCCAAGACAATTAACATGAAGGTGATGATGAACAACTACCATACCAAGGAAATGAAAAAGTCTACAACTGCAAGCAAGAGAGTCCCATACATTGGCCCCATGGGATCACAGCCCCCTTTCAATTAGAGGTGGAATGGGCATCACCATTCCAGAATCCTCAAGATTGGGGAATGAACTATGGACCAAAGTAGACTTACTGGTATTCTCCTATAGACTTATTGTGATTCTAGCAGTGGAAGTAATTATATCATTGATGTGGAGGCAGTGACCACTGGAGATTCTGAGGGCAGGGAGAGGGAAAAACAGGTGTAATACGGGGGCTTTTGGGGACCTTGGAATTGTCCTGAATGATGTTGCAACAACAGATACAGGCCATTATAAATCTTGCCATAACCTACAGAATTGGGTGGGAAGAGTGTAAACTACAAGGTAAACTTTAATCCACACTTAGTGGCAATGCTCCAAAATGTGTTCATCAATTGCAATGAATGTACCTCACTAATGAAGGATGTTGCCAATGTGGGAAAATATGGGAGGTGTGGGGAGGGGCCATAGGGGAATCCCCTACATTTTTTTTTTATGTGACATTTGTATAATTTAAGTATCTTTTAAAAAATAAAAAATGAAAAAATAGAAAAAAAAATCAAAATAGTCTTTTTTTCCTTGGGCCTTGATTCCATATCTAAGCAATAGCATCAGTGCCCTGCATCAGAATTAAGGGATCCCTGTGCCCGGGCAGTGTCAGGTTCAGAGCCTCGACCTTGCAGTTCTCAACCTCATTGTCTGGCCACATAAATGCCTAGAATTGAGAGCATCAGTTTCCCCCAGGTTGAAGGTCAGTAGCCCCCTCCCTCCACCTCACAAGGCAAAGGCACAACACTTTGGAATTCAAAGCCCTGGCATCCCAGCACTCCTCCCTCCTGCTGTTAGCAGACCCTGGCAAGGAAAGCCTTCACTTGATCTACAGTCAGCCATTGCTGTCTTTAGGTTCAGCCACTCCCCTTGGCACTAGACTTCTTTTCCAGTTCCACTCTTTGGTTCCTGACTCTGTGTTCTTAGAGCTATGCATCCCTTCACGCCCACCCCTCTAACACTCCCTGGATATAACTCTGTGGAATGAGTTAGATTATGTTTCCCTTATTTTCACCATCTTTTCTTTTTCTTTTCCTTCATCTACCCACAAAATCTTCCTGCTCTTACTCCCAGAAGCCATCAGCAAAATCTCCACAACTGGTCCCTCAAAACCAAAAGTTCACTTTCACTTTCCTCATTAAAGAGTCGACGGATCCCCAAAATTATCCTTTATTAAATTCTATTATTGTGCCTTTAAAATGGACGTTATTGAAAACCAAACAAAGGAATTGAGACTAAAAGTTTAAACAGCACAGCATCTAAGGCACCAGTGCCCCCACCCAGCTCTTGAGTATCCTAACACAGGGCCTCAGCATCTTCATCTGGAAAATGAGAATAATAGACACTCTTCTTCAAAAGGGTGTCATAAGTGTAAATGCATATATTGCATGTAAATCATTAAGCATATGAGCCAGAAATACAGTAGGCCCTCAATAAATGATATATAAAACTATTTTTGTTTTAGCTTGTGTTTTTCAGAGCTATGCATATAGCAGTTTGCACATAGTAATTTTGATCTTTCTTCCTTCTTTCCTTCCTTCCTTCCTTCCTTCCTTCCTTCCTTCCTTCCTTCCTTCCTTCCTTTAAATATTCATTCAATCATTAAAGAAGGAGCATCTTCTCTGTCCAAAGCCAATCCCTAGGGTTTGGGAATTAGGAGAGATGGAGGAGGCAGGCCTGAGCCCTTTCTTCAAGCAGCTTACAACCTTGGTGGAGAGGAAGGGGAGGCAGATGACAAAGACATCTTTCCATACAACTGGAGATGAATGAATAACTAGAGGTCTGCAGTTAATTTCAGAGGGACGAAAGCCTCAAATCAAGGAAAGGCTTTGTCATAAAGAAAGAAAAAATAGGAATTCATCTAGTGGGATGCCCAGGGCTCTAACTTTCCCAGAAATACATGGAAATCTACTGTTTTTAATTTCAAGGGTAATGTGCTAGGCATGACCAAAGGCAGCAGAGCACAGGAATACCTGTTAAGAGATTTAGGTGTTTATTCCAACTCAAAGAACCACAGTTGGCCTCCTGAGTTAAATAACTCACCGGCTCTGATTTTCATTGCAGGCTTTGTTCCCTCACTACTCACCTCTGATTTGTGGGAACAGCTGTTCCCTCAGAAAGAGCCATCAAAGAAAAACACAGATCATATAACACCAGAGGGTGGCCCTACGCTGTCCTTCTCTGGGGAAGGGCACAAGCTCTGCTTTGCTGGTGTTGAAGGCTCTGGCTTACCCCAGCTCCTGCATTAGAGCCATTGCATCCAAGTTAACTATTACCAGCTGCCTTCCAGCTTGCAAACTGGAACAGAGATCTTGCATCTGGAAATGATGGCAGGTAGGCAAGATATTTTTGAGTCCTAATAGAATGTTTCTTTTCTGAAAGCAGAAGAATTTGCTCGATTTCAACCCTTTCCCCTTAAAGAAAATCATAACTCTCCAGGAAGATATGTGCATATGTTGGAAAGGGGTGGTGCAGAAAGTTCAACATCATATGCAGGCAATAGTTTGAGTGGGCATACACACCTAGAACCAGTAAGTCTCTACTGGCAGCCTGTCCACATGTTTGGGCCGAGCTGCTTCTTGAAAAACTGCATTACCCTACTGCTGGGGCAGATTTCAACTGGACATCTTAGGAGCACACATTTAGGTAATCCACAAATGGCAAATCATAAGTCAAGAAGAAGGGAGTAGCAAAAGGTATTATCCTTAAAAACAAAAAAATGCTTCAACAGAGCATTTTTATTTTCTTGAAACACTAGCTTCCCCATGCAATTGAAATAGAAACTGATTGGCAAAACATTGATTCACAGCAACATTTCAGGGCCTTATATATAGGTAAAGGAAGATTTTTTTATCTGTGCCAATAATATAATCCTTAGTTTCCACTGCAGAAAGAAATGGAAGGGGAAAAAAAGGCCTAAATTGTTTGTTTTTCAGGCCACAGCCAAGATTGACTTTAGATCAGAGGCTTACAAATCACCCTCCATTGGGAACTAAGTACTTTCTGAGGGCCACTGCTAAAATAAAATAGGGTTGCTTTTTGTTTTATTTTTCAAATTTGCAGAAGAAAGCAATATTTATTTTTTAAATCTTAATTATTTTCCTGATAGAAATGTTTCTTTTAATGTTGGCACTTGCTACTATAATCAGTATAGGGAGCATTCAGTGGTATCTGCTTGTGAATAGATGTATACATTTGGTTATGCTAAGTTTAATCTATTGCTATTTCATGTTATTCCTCAAAGAGCTTCCCAATGTATGTTGATTTATCAATTTGCTAGGAACCAGAAGAGGTCACCATACTAAAAGCTGAATCAAATTTTTTAGGGAAAATTTTTTTAAAGAAGACTACTTTTTTACTCTATTACTAAATGTAGCATCTAGTTATTGAATGCTAGGCATGGCACTAAGGGTTGAATCCCCACATTAGCCCTATAGAGCAGGTATATTTTTCAGATAGGGGAATGAGACTAAAGAAGTTAAATGACTTGCCCACAATCACCTTGCTAGGAAGTGGCTGAGTCAAGATTCAGACTCAAGCTTGCCTGATACGAAAACCTAGACTCATAGCTACAACGCCAGGAGCAGATAAGTGGAGTAGATATTAATGATGATGTGATAATCTGTCACATGTTGGTCTTTTCCCCTCTAGACTGTTGGCTCCATGTGGGAAGGGATTTGGTCTCAATCACTGTTGAAGCCCCATTACCTAACACAGTGCCAGGCATGTAGTATTTATTGAATAAAATAATGAATTAATGTAAGGTAGATCAAAAATGGTAATATTATTATACCATGGTTCTCTTAACTAATATGTATTGTTCAAAAGAACTATGATATATGATAAGCTGGCATTCAAAACCAGTGGGGGAAAAAATGAAATCAATAAACTGTGTTTGGGCCAATGTGTATCCAGTGGGAATACTTCGGTTTATACCCATAGTTTATGGCATAATAAGAAAAAACCTAGGAACCCACAACCCAGGACATACAAATATTTGAAAATAAAATAATAAAATTATTAGAAAAATATATGGAAGTATCTTGGGGTTTTTTTCTTCTCTCCCTCCTTTATTTATTTATTTTTAGGTTTTAGTTTTAGATTTGAAATGAGAGAATGAGAGGAGACTTCCAAGGAAAAAAACAAAACTTAGTAAGGTCAGGAGAGAAGAAGTGGCATATTAGATTACAGTATGGTGGAAACTAAAAATGGAAAAAAATGTTGTGAACACAGACCTACACGTAGAATTAACGTACTAAGAGCTAATAAAATTCATAAGAACAAGACAACCCAGTAGGAAATTAATGGAAATCATGACTGGCAATCCACTAAAAAATAAATTCAAATGGCCTACCTTTACATAGAAAGATGCTTAACCTGAACCACAATTACAATGAAAATTGTATAAGAAGATCACATTTCACAAATCAAATTGGTAACTCTCTAACTGGTTGGTAACAACCAGTACTGGTCGTATTTCGGGCATCATGAGTTCTCATACATTGTGGAAGTATGTGATGCAATATTCTTGGAGTATATATTAAAATGTAAATGTTCATTCCGTATTATTCAGCTATTCCTTTTAGGTATCCATCCTGTTGGAAGAGTAAAGATAATATATTGAAATAGGTACAAGGATCTTCATTGCTTCTAATAAAAAACAAACATAACTTTAAAGCAACCCAATTGTTCATTAATAATGAAATGGTTCTAAAAATACAGTATGGCCAATCAATGGAATTTTTTGCAGCCCTTAAAAAGAAACAAGACCACACAGATAAACTGACCCCAAGGATACATTTTTAAAAAGTTAAAATTATCATTAATAGTATAATCCTATTTTTGTAAAAAGTAAAAATATGTGTGTAATTTATCTGTATGTGTACATAATTCCTATTTTTCTGTTATTGAG
Source organism: Cabassous unicinctus (assembly GCA_029593785.1). Classification (NCBI taxonomy): domain Eukaryota; kingdom Metazoa; phylum Chordata; class Mammalia; order Cingulata; family Chlamyphoridae; genus Cabassous; species Cabassous unicinctus. The sequence continues at coordinate 17,136 of JAQZBX010010787.1, forward strand.
TAAGTGCTTGGACCCTTCATTGCAGCTGTTTTCTTTACTAGTTTTTCATTCTTTCTTTTTTAAATAGAAAATTCTGTTCCTTTAAAATGCATCTGTTTTGAGCACATTATTTCGATTCCAGATATTCCTTTTACTGCAATAGGTCTACACAGTACTTCAAGAAACACCAGCATGTTGGGGTTGGAGTAGTCCAGAGGCTTTGGGAATGTTCCATATGGAAACATGTGTCCACAGTCAGTGTCCAGTTGTTTTGAAGTTCTCTTAACAACTATTCCTGTTGATCTGACTTGCCCAAGGGATTGGAGTATTGGGGCCACACAGAGATGCAGATCTGGCCTGGGCAGTCAGGAATGGGAAAGAAATATGACATCTGTTTTAGTCAGCCAAAGGGGTGCTAATGTGAAATACCAAAAATGGGTTGGTCTTTATAAAGGGTATTTATTTGGGGTAGAAGTCCACAGTTACCAGGCCATAAAGCGTTAAGTTTCTTCTCTCACCACAGTCCATTGCCACGTGTTAGAGCAAGACAGCTGCCAGAATTTGCCAGGGTTCAGGCTTCCGGGGTTCCTCTCTTCCCAGGGCTGCGTTTCTCCGGGCTTAGCTCCTGTTTCCTCCACAAGATCAGCTGTAGACAATCAGGCAAACAGCTTGCTTCTCTTCTCCTGGGACCTTCTTTCCAACATCAAAACTGCTTCTCAAAAGACTGCTTCAACTCTCTTCTTTGCCTTGCCTTTTATATTCGATTCTCCACCCACCAAGGGGTGGGGCTTAATGCCCTACTGGCGTGGCCCAGTCAACGCCCTAATCATAACTTAATCATGCCCAGATTAACAGATCGGTTTACAAGCATGACCCAATTATATTTTTGGAATTCATAATTACATCAAATTGGCCAATGGTTACAACATCCAACCAGAAAATACCAAAATCAATGCTTATGCTCTAAACATAAACAAAGGTGGATACCAGGATAATCAATGGGAACTGCTAAAATTGAAGTGTAAAGCATATCAGTCCCTCCAAAGTCAAACATGGAGTGAGCAAGGACATAGAATGTTGGCATCCATTCATTGACTCACTCTTCATCCAAGCAAATGAACATTGACACTGAAAGAGTGCCAAGCTCGGGCTGATAGTTGAGGAGATAATTGGTGATCATTCCCCTGCTCACAAGAGTTTAACAGATGATGATGGGATACAGACAGGGGAACAGACATGTACGAGACAATGGTTAAGCGCTATGATAAGGGTGAGAAGAGAGCGTCGTGGGACATCATGGGAGTGGAACCTAACTTCAGGTGTGCTGAGCATGGGTGAGCAAAGAGCAAACTGGAGAGGAGAAGCCCCAGGATGAAAGTTCCTTTTAATCACCAGAATCTAGCCATGTGGAGTGAGAACTGGAGGGCACTTTACACAGAAGAAACCATGTAAAGGCCCATGGGTGAAAGAGAGAATGTGCGGCATTTGGGTAACTGCAGGGGGCTCACTGTGGCTGGACCCCTGAGAGCAAAAGAGACAGTAATGAGACATGAGATTAGACAGGTAAGAAGGCACCAGATGTGAGGGCAGAGTTAGCCTCAGATACTTTCTATGCACAAAAATTGTGTGAGTGTGAATTTGAATTATTTTTCTGTGCTAGTGTTAATGTAGGTTAAATGATCACTTTAAAAATTTGGTGGGTTGTAGTATTTTCCATTTTGCTTCAGTTTTTCACTGAGCATTTTTATAATTTATCCTGGCTCCTTTCGTTGCAGTTAAATGTCATTTCTCTTCTCTAGCCTGCCCTATTTTGCATGAAAGTGTGAATAAGTTATGAGATAGAAGTGGATGTGCAGAATCCAAATCACCAATCAGCATAAATCCCATCAAGGGTTAATTCTCCCAACTTGTTTTTGCAAGCCAACTTGATGCTGACATCAGCATTTTATAAATATAGAGATATATTAATACATCTACATATCCAGATACCGGTATACAATCATATATATGGGGTCAGGTCCCTGTTCATTTCTTTAATGTATTGAAATTTATATCAGCCAGTTGTCATAATTATTTCAAGTAAGCACAATTAGGCACAGCAGGTTTTTTATGCTAGGCTGCGTAAGTCATTTGACTGATTATATTAGCTTGTTCTTTACATGATAACTTTTCTTGCTGAAGGATGTCCCAGTGTTTGGAACAAGTGATCCAGAGGACCATTCCGGAAATGAAATGTGGGGCTCCAGGTAACTGGCAATGAAGTAGTTGAAATTGGCAATTAAGAAACAAGAAACTAAGCATTTGTGTTCCAGAACATTAGTGAGTTTTAATCTGTGGGCGCAGAGACCTGCTGTGGCCTAATGGAAACAGCAACGCAGACTCTATTGGTAAGGAATTAGGAAACGTGACTGGAGCTTCACAAACTGGAATTCAGTCCAGAGCAACACACAGAGCTTCCATTTAGGAAGACGTGGCATGGGCCAAGCAGTATTTGAGAACATACGTAACTCACAGGGGAAACTCTACTGGTTCTGACAAAGTGTTCACCAAAGAACACTTCTCTTCCGTAAAACCACCTGAGAGTGTTTTTCGGCAAAAAAAAAATTAAAAAGTGATTTTAATTAGGTTGATTGGAATAAATTCTTAAAACATTTCCAACATTTCACCCAGAATATTCTTACCTTTCTAATCACAATGACCGTTTCTCTATTTTTCATACTATATAATTTATTGAAAGGTTATAGTGTTATATTTTGTTTAATTTATTTTCTAAAGATGAACATTTCTTAGACAGGGGTCTATTGACTTCTCTAGGGGCCTGTGGTTACATACTCAGCCCTTAAATATCTCTATGATATTTTAAGCTGGGTTTTATACACGTTTGTATATATTAAATGTTTTATATCTGAATCACCTGGGTAGCCCAGCCACCTCTGGTCTAACTATCCCCACACAATTTTTGTGCCTAAGTTGAGATATGGGCCTGTCTTAATTTCTGAGGCACCAAGGAAAGAGGAGAGGCATTCTCAGAAGATGCTTTTGAGCCAAATGACTGCAGATGGCAACATGGCAAACCACAGGATGAAATTTCCACAGCAGAGTGGAGATGTTGCATGAGAACTGGGGCACCACTCAACCCACAGGAATGCAAGGATCCTGTCTAAGGATTCTTGTAAGGAGAATTTTCTGTAAGGGAAAAAAGAATCCTACCATAGCAGTGTGGCCCAAATGCCTTCGGCATGTGATGTTTTGATTTCTGCAAAACCATGTTTTCTGGCACCTTAAGTTAATATTGTTAATTAGACGGTTTGCTTTTAATTTGTAGTTTCCTTTTTCTTTAATTTGAAAATATATTTTGAGTTTTATGTGAACAAAAGCCATCCATGTAAAGAACATATAAAAAGCTTAGTGTTTATACTTTTGAGGATAACATTATAATATAAAGCCCTTTAAAATCAACCTGAGGAATCTAGAACACTTTTTTTTCCCTTCAGAAAGTTCTCTGCACTCTTCTGGTTTAGAAGCCCTGCTTCTAGATTTTGAGTTTCTCAAGGAGAGGGCCTTGTCTCTGCTCTGGTATTCCATGAGTAGAAAATTGTGCACATGCTTATTAAATTACAAAGAATGAATTGGACGCGTTCTTAAAATGTTTTACGTTCTTGTGCATCTGAATATATCTTCCTAGGACATAAATTAATGTCCCTGTAGGATCTTATGGCACCTCATCATGTTCTACTAGCAGAAACTTTATATATGGTTGTCTCAGCACTGTGGATATTGGACAAAGTTCAGAAAAACTACCTCAAAATTTGTTATATAATAGTTTTTTTGATCAGTTAAATTTGCCCTTGACAGAAAACTTACTAAGTAAAAGGTCTAATTGGCCACATATATTTATTTGATGAGATTAAATTCTAAGAGTCAAAAAGAATATTCTTACAAGTGTCAGTTTTACTGAAAATAACTTGACTTTGTGTCCCACTTGGCTGTATTATAATGATCCTAACTCCCAAAGAAAGTTCTATATTTTGAAGTAGCAAAACCTCCTATTCCTGACACAAAACAAAATTTCCACATGGAGAACTGTAAACCCATCAATTAAGTACAAGCACAGCATAAAAATAACTTTTAAGTCTCAGATAACATGCAGTGATGGAATATGCTTTTTAAAAAGTCCAGAAAGTAAAATAAAAGTATTATTTATTGAAATCTTAAGCAGGCTGATAATATAATATAAGTGAAACTTTAAATCATGAGATACAATAGTCCTGTTCATCAAGCCTCGTTAGGGAATTTTGAATAAATTTCTGCAATTACAAAGTTGCCCCCATTATATCCTAAGATATCAATAAATGATTCGCAAAACACTTTCAAGAAATCAGAGGCCCACTACTCAATATAAACCTGATGACATGAAATAAGCTAAGGTGGACCATATGTTCTTTCTCCGTTCCTGGATTCCGGTTCAGAAATTCTAGGTCTGTTGATCAGGAACTTAAAGCTTTTGTTTTGTCTTTTGTTCTTAAGCCAGTATATATAACTTAAATATATATAAAATAAATTTATAATTTATTTTAATAATATATTCATGTCTTTTGCAAGCTAGTGTATATAACTTAAATATATATAAAATAAATTTGTAATTTATTTTAATACTATCTTCATGGTAAGCATTCAAATAATGCACAAGTAGATAATGTGAAAGTTATAGTCTCTTCTTTTTCTTCTCCAGAATCCACACCTTAGAGTTCACTACTATTTACAGTTTGGTTTCATCTTTGCAGACAATTCATATTAAAAGTGGGATAATATTATATGTATCAGTCAGGGTAACAGCATGAAATAAAATGAGGAGCGTTTAATAACCAAATTATTTATAAAATTATTGCAGTGGAAATGTGGGGAGAGGTAGAAGGGGTATGGGGAGAGGTAGAAGGGGTATGTGGAGAGGGCTGCCCATTGGGAACCTAAGTCAAATGACCCTGCCAGCGGAGAGGGAGGGAGCCAGGGATATAAAATCTGCCCTCACTTCTCTCTCCCTCCAATCTCCTTCTCAGCTCCAACCTGAACCAGAGGGGAAGAATGTAGTTTGTGTGAGTCAACCTCCAGGGTCATAGAGCAGAGTGAAGAAGGTGAGACCGGTGGAAGATTCCCGTGGTATTCTAGTTACGTTTCTGCAACTCTTGTTTCCCACTTATGGATAGACAGTGGGCATTTTGCTAAATCAGTTTATATGAATTAAGCTCATTTTCCCACTGTTACACAGAATTCCATTATGTGAAATTATTCAATCAGTCACATAGTGAAAGTCACTTAGGTTGCTTCCAGGTTTTCACTAGTTCAAACAACATTGCAGTGTCTATCCTTATGTATCTATATCTATATGTTGGTGTGAGAGATCTATAGGGCACTTTTCTGGCCAAGGGACTGCTGAGCCAAAGGGGTACTGAATTTTGAAGAAGCTAACATGTTTTCTTCCTCTTTCTCTTTTTTAGAGACTGAAACTCCCACAAAGCAGTTGTGCCAGAAGTGGTACAAGGAGAATGGTGGTGACATGTTGCATGGGATACAAATGCAATGGATATAAATTCCAAAGACAAAGGAGGGTAGGCACAGCTGAAGGCAGGAGTTCTCCATACAGCTGTTCTGAAGACAAACTTTCCACACTTCTCATCTGTCCAGAGTACTAGGAGCTTCCTCAACACTGGTCTATGGGACCATCATTTGTTGAGACCTTGCATGTCTAAAACTGCCTTTATGATTCAGTATAGAATTCTAGGTGGGAAATAACTTTTCTCAGAATATCAATGGGTTTGATCTATAGGATTCTGTTTTCCAGTCGTGCCAACACGAAGCTCTGCTCATTCTGATTCTTAAACTCTTATTTGTAACTTTTCACTCCAAACCTCTAATTTCATAAACCGTGTTTTCTCAAATATTATTGAGAACAATGAGTGAATAAGATCCATTTTTTTTTCTTTTGCTGCCTTTAGTAAATAATATTTACAGATTCGTGTCCCCTCCGCATACTTAAGGATCTTATTATCTTCTGTTATGTAAGAGAATCTCTCCCTAAGCCTCAGGTTCACTTTGGTGTGTACGTTTCCTGTGGCTCCTGTTACTGTCTTCCCCTGTGCTGTTGGAATCAGTAACTCATATTAGGAGCTAAGGGCAAGTCATTGGGCACAAGTCCTGACAAACGGACGACATCTCGTTGACCTGGATCTAGGGCAGCTCTACGGGACCGAAGCTTCTCTTACATGTCCTTCTCTCTATTCAGATGATGTTTTATTTTGATATAAAAATTTTATATGTATGCAAGAAGCAGTAGAGAGGGGATAGGAAATCTCCTTAGCACACTGTTCGCAGTGGACTTCCTGTCCCTCCACCCCCACCCCTTGCTGCAGACTCCCTATCTCAAAATGCACTCTTTTCAACTTCAGTTTTGCTGCATTCCTGAGAGTTGTGTTCTCTGGGATGTATATTAAAGAGTGGTTGCTGGGCCAGGGGAGGAGTGGGGGGAGAACCAAATGGCTCTGGATGCCTCAGGATGCTGCCTGGGGAGCAGGGAGACTTTTCTATAAGGATTTCTGCTCAGCAGCACAGACCTTGAGTTTCTGAGAGATGGCTATACCACAGGGTGGGGTAAAAGCTGTTTCTCATTTTCTCTTGCCTTGGCTCATGGCTCATTTAGAGATGCTTAGGAATTAGCAATCTTCCAACATTTCTCAATTCCTTTAGGAAATTTTTACAGGAAAGCAGCTCACTGTTGAGCAATATCCGTTACTGCCAGTACCATCACAATGTTTTATTGGTGTGTGGGGGGGGCGGGTGGGTTTATGGGTATTTTGATGGGAAACTCATTAGGAAGCTAAATCTACTAAAGATTGCAAATGAGGCATTCTGGAACTTTAGGGATTATGTGTTGCTGTTTGTCATCAATCCCACAGGGGCAGAGAGCTATGAACTGGATAAAGAGAGGAAGCGAGATTATATTTGGTGACCCTGTGCTAAAGAAACAAACCACTCCCATGGCCTTTTTTGTTAACTTGTTGAATTTACTCTGACAATTCTTCCGGTGTAGAGTTTTAGTTCTCCAGTTCTGCAGATGGGTGGTTCTCCACTTGAGGCCATCTGCAACCCTTTGTCACTATGGTATCACCCTAAGCACTTCAGGGAAGGAATGTTTCTCTGGAAATGGAGGGGGCCCCTCATTGGAAGGAGGACACCTTCTTCTGCTACTACCATCCAGCCACGATTCTGAGCAAAAACAGACCATGCAGGAGGCCTTTCTGGTCCCCTGTCCTGCTGTCTCCTCTCCTCTTTCCCCATAGCTCAAAGCAAGGATGACCAGTAGACAGAGGTGGGAGGGAAATGGGAGGATGTCATTCCGAACATCCACGAAAGCAGGTCTCCAAACAAGTTATTTGCCAAAATGTATTTTATTTATTGTAGTAAAAAAAATAGAAGGCAAAACATCAAAAAAAAATTCTTGAAATGGCAACACCCATACAAATTACCACTTTTAATAGTTTTTTGTTCATTTCTAGTCCTTGTAATTGTACCGACACGATTTTTAGAGTAGTTTTCAAGTGAGTATTAAAGTGGCTGTAATTCTTTCTTATTCGCTTTATTCACTTTGATATTACATTTTAAGTAATTTTTCATGAAGCTATATCATCTTCATAAGTATTAATTTAAATGTCAGCACAAGAATTCAAGAGCCTGTTCCATGTGTAATCCATCATTTGTCCTTTTTAGGAGATATTCAATTTTGGTTTATTTTCATGCATTATAGATAGTGCCATAAATGATATTCTTATGTAAAAGTAGCATTCTTACTTTTGTTTAAGTTTTGTTTTAGATTCATAGGGGTAAAACTCTTGCCAGATTGCTTTCTCACACCATTCTTGTCTTCGAACATTCTGAATTCATTTCAGCTAAGTAACACCAAATGTTTATATCTTCATGAATGAATTTTTGTAAAGTCATATCTTCTTTGTCCAGCATTTGGTGTGTTACCTGTTTGGGTAACTACTATTGTTCATAATTCCATATTTTTAAAATGATTCTGTTGTAAGGATAAATGGAAATGCATCAAAACACAGAGAGGTATGCTGTGTTCATGAATGAAATGACTCAATATTGTAGGGATACAAATTCTCTCCCAAATTCATCTGTATATTCTATATAACTGTTTATAAAATCATAAGAAAGAAGATATGTCCAGGAATAACAATTAAATGCTAAGAAATATAACAAAATTTTATTTTATTAGAGAAGTTATGGGATTATAGAAAAATCATGCATAAAATACACAGTACCCATATACCACTGTACTATTAATACCTTGCATTGGTGTGGTACATTCCTTATGTAGATACCATTTTGATCAGAAATTCATTCTTTTTTTAAGGCTGAATAACATTCCATCATGAGTATGTATCACATTTTGTTTATCCAGTCATTGGTTGATGGGCACTTGGGTTACTTCCAATTTTTGGCAATTGTGAATAAATGCCCAGGTATCGAACCCAGGACCTCCCATGTGGGAGGCAAGTACTCAACCACATCTGCTCCCTTGATATAGTTTTTATAGGCATGTGAATAAACTAAAGTGTTAGAATAAATCCAGGCTGGAAGATGGCAATAAAAATGTGACCCTACATCAAAACACTTGATCCCTTAGACCTGCCCTCCTTCAGTGACTACATAAAAACCATGTCTGCTCTATGGGCCCTATTTTACTCATTGATAACATGGACAAAATTGAACTGCTTAGTCTCTAATATCCTTTTCAGCTCCAAAGTTCTTCCAATGAAAGTTTCAGCAAAGGAGGGGATTGGCCTTGCCATCAGTAAAGACCCTCTCCCTGGGTTGACAGTGGACTCACCTTCTCAGATGGTCACAGGAAGCTAATGGACATAGCTCCCGACCACAGCATCATTGCTACCCTGGGATTGCTTCTTCTTTTCCAAGGCGACTTTAGCTCATTCTCCCCCTACTCCACTCAATACCCCAGTCCTTCATGCTGATATTGTTGCCTTATTTCCATGTATATGGCTGTTAACAACTTTGATTATTCTCATCCTAAAAATTTAACTCTATGTGATATGATGAGGTAATTCCTTTTCCCTTGGCAAAAAATAAGGAAACTGTTCTACTCCTTTTGAAAGGTAAAGCCACTCTTGTCCTTGTAACATCTCACTACTATTAACTTCAGCTCGATTCTGATCATAATGGCAGTCCAAATTCAGAACATATTGAATTACGTCAACCCTTGAGCCCTGGCAAATTTTAATGTGACCTCGGTTGGAAAATGTTTGTCTTTTATGACAAATCAGTCTAGACTAGAAAACATGCTTGGATTCAGGGGGTCAAAAGAGAGCAGTGTTCAGTTAGTAACTTCTACCCTGGAGTGGGGAGGCATTTGTGTGCCCATGTGTGCCAGGCATTTGACAGCCTTGAATTTGATATGCCTACTAGACTGAGTCAAGATCTGGGAAGACATCCAGTCAGTAAAGCATGACTGGAATCCAGGGAATAGTCACCAGACAATAGAGATGCAAAAAAACTATCATGCTAAGGCAAACCTAGAAAGAATACGATGAAAAAAGGACAGTGATAATATGGGAAACATTCCAGGAGCAACCCCTTGGAATCTAAGTGAAGGATACCAGAGCCCATGATCTCAACCATAACTGTCCATAAAAGTCAACTGGGAAGTTGTTGTTGCTTAAACAGTGAGGCCAGAGACCTTCACTCAAGAGATTCTGAGCTTTCCTGATTTTGAAGGAGGGTCCGGGTGATGACATTTTTTAAAATCACCCTCGTTGATTCTGATGTGCAGCCAAGGTTGAAATCCATTATCCTGGACAGTGACCCTCTACATCATTTCTGTCTTCTCTAAGGCATTGCTGTAAGAAGCTCTGTTTGCTTTGGGCCTTCTGATTGGTTTGAGACTCTTGGTCCTAAGGATGTTTATCTATCTGCAGAGACTCTTACCTCATTCATTTCCAAGTGTTCTTTAATAAACCCAATATATTGTCTTTATAACACTGCAATAAGTGTCAGTTTTTGTAAGTGTTAGATTTTACTGGAGACTGTTGCTGACTCTATCATGGTAGATATTTTGAATTGAGGAATGGGAAGACAAAGGAGTCCTTTCAGTACCACTGAATTCACTTTCCAGTGGTTGGTTTTTACCTGTTGTGCCTAAAACAAGGATACTCAGAGAGGAAACTTATCCTTGCTATGTGTTCCCACAACCCCCGATTCATAACTCCATCAGGTTCTTGTTAATTTGTAGATTAATTATTTATCTGTCTGCCCTGCTAGCTTGTCCTTTCTCAAAGCCAAGACATGGTTTCTCTCAGTTCCTACACAGCTTAATAGATGCTCAGTGAATGTTTTTCTGATAGACCAATAGCTAAGATCCATATTACTAGTGTCTCCTTAAGTTGAGGGCTGCTAGACTCAGTTTTCTTATTGTTCTAGGATTTATGAACCTTCTGAGAATCCAGTGAAAGCCAGCGATTCTTCTCTCAAGAATGTGCACATATGTACACCTTCATAAAAGAAAGCATAATATTTCAGAGTAGTTCTGGATTAAGAAACCCTGTTCTACAAGATTAGGTACAAATCTTTGTCATTTCTTTATATAAAACCCATAAAAGTGGTGTATAGCACCAGAAACTTCATATTTAGTTTTTATTTTAAGGTGCTTTCTATTTATAAGATTTTGAAACAAGTAGATAAAGTGAATGGCAGAGACTGCATGTCCTCAGAATTATGGAAGAACACACACAGGAATGGAAAAGTTCAACTTGGAATCAAGCGATACAAAAAGAGGTTACAGGATCAAACGCAGTTTAAAATATACCCAAAATGAGATTTTTTAAGTCTCTGAAATAAATCCATTCAAATAGATTCATTGCTAATGCTTTCTTATTTTAGAATCACATTATCCTAATGACATAGTGAAGCAGAGAAATATGATGGGTGTGAATAAATTATATCCTCTATATTTATATTTGATGTGTATGTGTACGTGAACACATACATACATATACATATACACATATGCATGTGTATATATAAATGTAATTTAGCTAAACTCAGATATAGTTTAGAGTGAGCTTTTCAAATGGAGCTTTAGCATAACAAACAGCAATGGAATGACTACTAGAAAGGAAAAGATTAGGCCATGTTTTCAAATGCTTTTTCATCAGAAACAGAGATTCATGTGAAATCGAGTGGCTATAAATCCAAAGAGCCCACATTGCTGCCCTTTCTTAGCATTGTAAATTCTGGAAGGAATCTACTAATGACATCAGACCCAGAACCCATTTACTGAAGACCTCCAGAGGAGAAACTGGAGGCCATTGCTGTCTGTTACCTCCTGGCAGAAGTGTGCCCTGGCTGCCACTCTTCTTTCAGCCAATGCAGGCCCCTGGACTCACTAAGCTTCTCAGAGCATGGCACTGCTGGACACAGGCTCCTCCTTGAAGCTCTATGCTTGGTCTCTGTCCTACTGTGCCAAGATGGTTCCTCGCATCTCTCTAGACACCCAGTCTTCTCTGTCCTGTCTTCAGCTTTTTCCTCTTTCTCTCACTAATCATGCTTCGTCTTTGATCAATTTGCTGATGAATCACCCTATCTGTTTTTCTAGTGTAGAGTTCTTTACTAAGCTCCAGATTCACATACCCAATTGCCTACATCTGAGGGCATTACTCCTAGAAAGTTACGGTGGTCAAATATGGTGATGAACAGATATTAAGTGCCTTACGACTGAGATGCTTGTCGTGGTTCTGTTTTCTTATCCAAGCCCTGAAACACACCAGATACAGTGATTCCAATCCGCTCCTCCTCCTGACCTCCTGATCTCAGGAAATAACACTGCTCTCTCTCCTTTTAACATCCTTTCCTTTTATTTTCTTTCAGGCCCGTTTTCTTCTTTCTTCTTCCCTTCAGTTCAAACTCTCATCACCACTTCCCTGAAGTTCTTAAAGGATCAGGGTCTATTTCTCCCACACCCTCACACCTTGACTTCAGGAGAAGTGTGATCAGTGTATTCTTCCTCCCAAAGAGAACTTTATGTAAAATATCTGCTCCTCTTGTTTTTAGATACTCAGGCAATTTACCTCCCTCTCTCTGTTTCTGAGCAAATGCCTGATCAGCCTACTCATTGAAGAGTTTATCACCTGGCTTATAGCACCCCCTTTCCATCCATGTCCTGACATCATCCTGGGTGACTCTGGTGTCCACCTGGATGATCCATTCAAGAGCCTGACTTCTCAGCTCCTGAATGACTTAACTCATTGACCTCCCCTCCACTCCTCTTCAGCCACACATTCCCTTGGCCACAGTCTGGGCCTCTTTATCACTTCAACTCAACCTTAAAATCTTGAGTTACCATACCCCAGTGTTCCTGCTCTATCAGTTCCTAAGGCTTCAGAAGTTCCTCAAACTTACTGCACTACTCATTTCTAGAACTCTTTAACTTTCTCCCTCTCTCACAAGCCCTTTCTACCTTCACTTACTGCCCTACCAAGATGATACCTCAGGTACCACCACTTCAACCACCATCTTATACATGTCATCAACTTCCTCATCTCCTGCCCTTTTTTCACATCTACCAACACGATCCCTGTCTCCACTTTCAATATGTACACATGGGGCTTTGGGGTACTGTTACTGAAAATCACAAAATAATTCAGATTTGTGTTTCTAAAAATTTCCAAAACCAAAGATACCAACTCTTTCCACAATTCCCTACTCTACTCCATTTCCCCTTCTCAATGGCAGCTCTTTCTAACCATCTCCACTAACAAATCTCCTATCTCAATATCTACTCTCTTGCTATCCACTTACTTCTCATATAAATTCAGATAGAAAACAGTTAATAATCCTTTCAACTCCTTACAAACCTAGACAAGCATGGAGCTGGGCACTGAGAATAAAAGGGAGGAGAGATTGAATATACAAATGAATGATACCAGAAAACACTGACCTACTATTAGCAATAACCAGACCAGGAAACTCCAGCCCGCTCCCTGCCACAACTGGTCCAGGAAGATGGTCACTCTCTATAGCAATCGTCCTAGTAAGTCAAACCACAATCCTTGTAACAATCAACCCAAAATAGCCAGGACTTAGTCAATAACTGACAGCTTCCCTAAATTTTGCCCTCACTTCCAAATTATGACCAACTGGAGAAAGACAAATATGCTATCCTAATTGGTCACGTAGGATGCCCCAGTTCTAATCAGCCCACCTCCAGCTTCACCACAACAAAACCCTATAATAAGGACACACCTGAAGTCTTCCTTTTTTCCCACTATAAAGCTTTCCTACCCCTCTGCCTCCTTTGAGTCTCTGTCAAACGTCAGCAACATGACTGATTTCCCTTACTCTGAATAAATAACCTTTGTTCTTATTTGGGTGTTCTTTATTTATTTCCACCAGAAGTAAAACAGAACCTCAGGGGTGGTGGTAAGAGGTGGGGTCTTGCAGTGGAATAAGTGTGGAGCCAACTCCTACTGTGCTGCTTTCTTTGCATAAGCTTCTTAAAATTTTTGACTTGTAAAATGGTTATGGATAATGCTTACCTCTTAGGGCACTTTAAAGGGTTAAATTAAATGAGACAAGGTAGTAAACTATCGCCACAGATAATGATTAAGTATTTCTACCCTGCCTCTGTCCTAGAGGAACCCACAGGCTTATGTGGGGGTCGGAACCAACCAAAGGATTACCTACAATGGAAAGGTGCCATCATTGAGGTATGAACACAAAGGGATAGAAACTCAGCAATGGGAGCAACTCATTCTACTGGGGGCAGTTACAGGTGGGTGACTGGCTACATCCTTTTACTTTTATATACCTAAACTATTACACAAGGCCACTGTTTATTTATTTGAGGAGTTTGAGGGAAAGTTGAAGGTGAGGGACGATAGGATTTGCGGAAGTTTTTACATTGTTCAGTTCAGGGAGTTGCAACCTAGTTTCCTCAAACAATTATAATGTAATTAAAGTAGCTTATTCTGAGGGGAAGAACTCTCCCGATACAAGTGTTGGGCCTTCTCAAATCCTGAGTCATGCTCTGCAGGAAACCCATCCCTGATGGGAATTTGTGAGGAAGAAATGCATTTAAATGACAGCCTTGTTTATGAAGAGTTCTCTCCGTCTATCAAAGGACAGTACTGCTCTATTTTACCAACAATTTTGAGAATTGTGATCAGCTTGTTTAAAGCAATTGGTGCAAAACCTATATCTTTTTATTCTTCTGACCCCTCACAGACTTTAATATACCCAGGCCTGCCCCATTCACTCCTAGGATGGTTGATGTAGATGCCAGGCTCTGTGCTAGACACAGATGATAACAAGCAGTTATTTCTGCCCTCAAGGACTATAGAGTCATTGACTAGTGTGGTGGATTTCAAACATCATTTAACAGTGAACCCCTCAGTCAAAATAAAACCTTAACTGGAATCTCAGTAGGACCTAATAAAATCTACAAAACAGAACAAAGAGCAGTGGTTCTGACAGAAGCAGGGATGTGAGACCTGGAGCCAGCTTCTTTGGAGCAAAGGTTGAAAGTAATAGGTCTGGAGAATGAAGTCAGAGATGTCTGAATTTTAGAACAAAATGTAGATAGACCTCGACGTGGTGGCCCCCAATTATGCTGTTGGCAGGAAATAAACAAAATTCCCTATGCCCCATGCTCCAGGTATTATCTCTTCTGTCCAAGTATACCTCCAGAGAAGAGAGGCTGCTAGACCATTTGAAAGTTATTCCTTCAATTTACATTCACTTTGATTTAACCTAAAGTGGAAATCATGTCTCCAATCTCTTTCTATCCATGTAGGATCCCTGGATTCAAATCTTTCCTCTATGGAGACACATTCACTCTACTTCAACATGACTGTTCCATCTGGGGCATCTAAGGACTTCTGTTCTGCTCTTATTACATCAATCTGCACGGCATTTCTTGCCTTGAAATTGCCCTGTCATGGATGTATATGTGCAGTGTAATCCCCATGAAGTTGCAAGCTCCTTGAAGAAGTCGTGAATATGCCCTTGTTTCCTTTATTTCCTCACACGTAATCTTGCTGACTATCCAATGGCTTCATCATCCCCAGGATGGTATCTCAGTACCTTTTGCTCCTACTCAACATGTTCTAGATGCTTCTCCCTTTTGTGACTGCAGCTTTTGCTGCAGTGCAAATTTTATTTTGTCTTTACCAGTCTTCCAAAGGTATTGACTTGTTAGCTACCCCCATATCCCCAGTCCATCACACCATACCTGGCACAACAGCTTAAAAATTAGCTGGTGACACCAAGACATTAGGGAACTCTTTAATCTTCTACACCGGTTTCTACTGAGGTTCCCCTTGTCACAGACTTACTGGTGCCTTCAAGTCCACAAGCTCTGTTATTTCTGGGTTGTACATGGCACATGGGGATCTGGCAAGTTTAGGAGCCCCTCTCTGGAGTCACTTATTCCTTCCAGGTAAATATCGCAAGCTCTCCTACTAAAGGCCTTGCCATCTATGAGAACACCACCATCCCATCTGAGTTGACCACGTCGTTCCAGTTTGCCAGGGACTTTTTGGTTTTAAAACTAAGCACCCCATATCCCAGCAACTCCCTGGGACAGTTGGTTATCCTACCTATGGCACATGGGTCCTTCATGTTCATGGAATTCCCCAACCTCTAACTTATCTTCAATCGTCTCAAGGCGGGGAGGTGGGCTCATTCTCTCTATCTCCCGTTTTCTGCCCTCAAAATCACCTCACTCTCTTATCTCACCACCCAGGACACTGAGCACACTCTCTCCAGTCTTGATCATTAAGAAGAGCTAATGATATCAACAATATTTGCTTTCTGCCCTGCAAAGATGCTTGAGGCAGAGAAACACGAATGCTGGCCGCCTGTTAATAACCAAGGAAGGAGAGGAAACTTCAGGAAGAAATGTAGTCCAACTAATAATCTGGCATATGCACAAATCATTTAGCACAGTGCCTTACACACAGGAACCAGTAACTATTATTATCATCCCTGTTTGCCAGATGTAGACAAAGCAAAATAACACATTGATCTTCACATTCTCATTATAGAGACAGGCAAGAAAGAGATGAATGCATACATTTTAAGTTAGACCTGACTCACAGTACTAGAAGGAAGCAGAGTTGAAAAAAAAACTTCATGCAACCTATTAGGTGTGGACAACGTTTTTTGGGATTCCAGCAAAATTAATAGAAGAGAGCAAATGATCTGCAGGGCCTACAAGGGGAGCCCTTGCAACCACCTTTGAAGCAAGTGTGTGACACCTTTTTGTCACTCAGTTTATGTATGCTCAGATTTTGTGGTTCCCTTCAGGCATTCTCCTGCTTGCATAATTTCTTAGGGATTTCCAAATCTTCTTTGGTGGCTAAAACAAAATTCTGCTGCCTATCTGGAAGTGAAGCAGGAGGTTATTTCTCCAGATGCTCTTTTATTAATCTTAGCATGTTGTTTTAGAGTTTTGGAAACTCATCATCTGTGGCTAACGGAGACAAAGTTTTCAGTGTGGTTTGTTCTCTTGCACTTTTCTAATTAGGTCAATAAACAAATAAACTAAACAAATGCTATCTCTCCAAGCTTTTGCTAACTGTGCACCTAAAGATTTTGCCCCAGAGACCCTCACTTTAATTAGATTCAGTAGGAAGCCTAGACCGTTCATTGTCTTTCGGATTTCTGGTGTCCCACTTCAGACATGAATTTAGGAAAATGTGGTCAACATAAGGCTGCAAAATAATGTATATAAAATCACAGATTTATTTTTTATCATTTGGAAAATATCCTCTTAAGTTTTACTCAGCATTCTGCTTTTCAAATATTCATTTCCCAAATTTAGGAAATCCAGTCCCATTTGTCACAACATTGTTGATAAGAATTAATATTGGTTGTGGCCTGTATGTGTAATCATAGATAGGTGGTTTAATTAATTTGAGGGCAACCATATGATACTGTGAAGCCATTCAACATATAAACCTACATATACTAACATGGAAGAAAATCAGTTGGTTAAGACAATATGTACATTACAATCCTGTTTCAAATATGTATGTGGTTAGAAATAAATATGGGCTCTTAACAGTGTTAACATTGTGTCTGAACTATAGGAATACGTTATGGTGTTTTTCATATCTGAATACTCTGTTTTCTTTATTGAATATGAATTACTGGCATATGAGAAACTACTATTAAAAAACTAAATTAAATAATATAAATTTGAACTTAGAGATTATTTTCTGTTATAGCAGAGAATTGCCACTCACTCTAGTGTGCAGAGGATATGGAAAGTGACTCATCCCAGCAAGAGGTGCTGGAATTAGGGCATGTCAGACCTGATGGGGCCCTGGAGAGGCAACCCTACACCCTTATTTCATGGCTCAGAAAGCTAAAGCCCTGGAAGCCAAATGTCTTGATCTAAACCTTACCATTCATTAGTGAGGTGACCGGGTTTTCTGACTCACATTTGAACTGATTGGCATTCATTACAGCGTTAATGAGGGCTGGTCATGTGAGTCAATCAACTTTGTGCTCCACACACAGCCAGACACTTTGAAGAATACAGAATAATTTTTAAAATGCAGTCCCTACTCACGAATGAAAGGGTCTTGAAGACTCGGCATGTAACTGGCACTTTGACATTTTCATCACACTCTGTTGCTCAAAGAAAATCACAAGAAAAGACCAGATTCAATGGATGGGGAAATAGATGGTCTCTTGATGGAAGGGGCTATAAAGAATTGTGCTATGTTTATAATCTTTTACATTTATAAAAGGAAATCAGTAGGTCCCCACAAGAATAAACTAATATGACACCCTGTTCTTCTGGGCACCCAGAGTCTAAAAATGAGCTTGGATATGAGGATGAACTAATTAAGCAGCTTATGATAATTGGGTCCCAGAGCTGGGGTCTGGACTTGGTCAAAACAAGGCCAGAAATGGGTCCCTAAGCTGTGATTCTACAGCTTAAGAATCAGCTGAAAGTACATCTCTTCCAAGATGTTATTTCTGTGCCCAAACTAAATATCTGAGTATCTTCCTTTGAGCTCCTTTGGCAATATACAAGTTTTCTCTGATTGTCATTATCTTACCTCACTATGCAGTAAAGTTGTTTTCCTACTTTGAGCCCTAATTCTAAATTGTAGGGTACTTGATGGCAGGCCTGTGACTTACCATTCATACATCTCCTGAAGCATCAAGTACAGCAAGCATGCTGGAATTCATTTATAACACTTTAAGACTTTTGCATTGATAATTATAACTGAAATTGTTTTGTGTTCTTGTAATCTTGTATTCTGAAAATCTTCTATTTTGCTATCTTTAGCAGACTTTTGAAAGACTGTTTATTAGCTTAGTAAAAATAATTTAGAGACTTTCTTTCTTTGTTGTACCCTGAAATAATATAATATCATTGGAAAGTTTTCTTCCTTGAAAGTATGGTATAATTCCCCTCTGAAACCATCTATGCTTTTATGGGGTGGTAGTTGTGACAACTTTCTCTATTTTTATATAATAATGAAATTTTTTACATTTTTTGTCTCTACCAGGGTTAGTTTCAGTAATTTATGTTTTCCTAGACCAATCATCTTTTTCAGGCTCTCAAATTTATTGCATAAAGCTGAGTAAAGTAGTCTCCAAAGATTCTTTTAATTTCCCCTGTATCTGTGTTGATTTCCCCATTACCATTTCTAATTTTGGGTATTTGTGCATTTTTTTCTCCTTTCTTTATTTCTAAAGTTAATTAGCTAATGGTTCTCAGTTTTATTGTTTTTGTCCAGAAGAATCAATTCTTGCATTTACGTATTAGCTTTACCATATTTCTATTTTATAGTACAATTTTATATTTCTTTAAAAACATTTAATTACAAAATAAAGCACTCATATAGAAAGGTGAAAAGACCATGGAATGTAAATGTACACCTTTATGAATTACTGGGAAATTAAAACTTATATTACCATCACTTAAGTCAAGAAATAGAACTTTGCCAGAGACCCAGAGGCTTCCAAACATGACCTTTCCCGATTTCAATATCATCCTACCCCCTTAGAATCAAACTCTATCCTGACTTTTATGGCATTCATTCCCTTGTTTTTCTCCATAATTTTAGCACCTCTGTAGGCAACCTAAGCACTGTAATTTAGCTTTACTTATTTTGGAATTTATATAGATGGAATCACACAGTGTGTACGCTTAAAGTATTTCATGCACTTGTGCACAACAGGAGACTGTTCATTTTGTTGCTAAATAATATTCCATTGTGTGAATGTACCATTATTATTTATTTTTACTTCAATGACACTGGTATTCTTTCCAAGTTTGGGATATTACAAACAATGCTGTGAAGTTTAGTCCAACTGAATGTGCATATGTGCTTATCTTCCTCTAGACAGAGGGAGTTATACAAGGGGTCCATGATTAGAATTCAGAGAGTTCATGAACTTGAATGGGAAAAAAAACAGCTTTATTTTCACTAACTTCTAACTAAAATTCAGTATTTCCTTCAATTAGAAATGTAGGCAAAAGAAAAACACCATAGCTATATCTGTAACTTTGCCACAGGTAACTTTCAACTTTGTCATTGATAGGAATCACAGATATTTTATATCACTTTATAGTTGCAGATGTCTCAAAATATCATTTGTTCTCATCCCTTTCTTTGAATTATGGCAGTTATTAGACCCACCACTAAATGTTGCTATTAATATGTTAATAAAGATGAACAATTTTATTATAGCACAATTTTTAAAAATATTTGATCGCCGTATACCGATGCATTGCTTTCCCCTGTGTAAATCCTATAGAAGTATTTTATTATATGCATTTAAATGTTTTAAGTTATTCTAAGAATAACTTAAGGGTACATGGCACAAAAAAGGTTGGTGCTCAAGGGACTATATTTCAGAAGTGATAAGGTAAGTGTATGAGTCAGGGATGAGCCATGTTAACTTATGGTAACAAACTCTCAAATATCAGTGGTTTAAAACAGCAGAAGTTTATTTCTCACCCATTTTACATAACCAGATGTCTATCTTGGATTAATAAGGGAGATAAGGCAGCCATTTGGTAAAGCCTACGCTGTTCATATTTCCATCATTGGAAAGCATGGCTGGAGGTTGTGGTAGAGGAAATGGAATGTGGCAAATTGTGCATAAGCTCTTAAAGGCATCTATGCAAAAATGAGTGTCACATTATGCTTTTGCTCTATTGTCCAAAGCCAGTTACGTCATCATACCTAACTTTAAGAGGATGGAAACAAAAATTCTTCCAAGTGTCCAGAAGGAACAAAAACTATAAAATTGCTAGACAAATATCTTCACCTTTAGTATATAACAACAGACTGGTTTCCAGAGTAGTTTACCAATTTACATTCCTACCAACACTGTAAGAAAATTATTTTGTTCTATATTTCCTCAACAACAATATATATTTTGAAGCTTTTTTTCGTTTTAGTCATTCTAGTTGTTTTAAATTTTTGTTTTCTTGATTACTACGGAGGTAGATCTTTTTTTCAAACTATTAGCCATTGGAATGTCCTGCTTTTTAAAGTGCCATTTCAGATCATTTGCCCATTTTTAAATTAGATTCTCTGACTTTTCTCATTGATTTTTTTTCTTTGCCTTTATTTTGCTTACATTTATCTTTTTCTCTTGTCTTGCCATCTGTTCCTCATATCTTTTTTCTCTATCTTGTGTCATTAATGTTTTTCTAATAAATTTTATTTATTTCTCTCTGCTCCCCCACACTGTTGTTTGTGCTCTCTGTTGGTTCTCTGTGTCTATTTGTTGTGTGCTCGTCTTCTTTTTAGGAGGTACCAGGAACCGAACCAGGAACTTTCCATGTGGGAGGGAGGTGCCCAATCGCTTGAGCCACCTCTGCTCCCTGCTCATTGTGTCTCTCATTGTGTTTCCTCTTTGTGTCTCTTTGTTGCATCATCTTGTTGTGTCAGCTCGCCGCGCCAGCCCATTGCATCAGCTGGCTGTCTTGCTTGTCTTTTCTAGGAACTGAACCCGGGACTTCCCATGTAGTAGGTGGGTGCCCAACTGCTTGAGCCACATCTGCTTCCCCATTAATGTTTTTTAATTCAAGGAGACAAATTTTGTGAGTTTTCACCTGCTCCATGGTATCATTTTTTACGGAAATATTCTATATTTGCAACTTTTCCCATTCCTTCAATCATCCATTGTTGTTGTTATTTTTGTTCTCTTGCTAGTAGTTTTGTGGAAGACCTGTTTGGGGTCGTTTTTATTTATTGCTCACATTTAAATGAGATCAGTTCCTCTAGGACGAGCTAAGAGCAGGCAGTTGATTGAAAAGGCCATGACACTGGCTTTCAGAAATTCTTCTTGTCAAATAAAGTCTTGTGTAAGTGGATGCAAATTTTTTAACTTCTTCCCAGCAAACCAAGATTGACACCTGTGACCAGTTCATGTTGTGAGTTTCTTTTTTTTAAAATTGCCACATTAACAGACTGTTTCCTGAAAACAAAAACCTCACTTACGTCAGGCTCCACATGAATGGAAATCTAGAGAAGCTCCAGCTGCCAGGTCACACACTCACTCCCAAGTATTGCAAATCAGAAATGGTTAGTTTTGCACTTTTTGTCGTGACACATACTTAAGCAAGTGTTCTCGTATGGATTATTCTGACCATTGTGTTTGAATTTTCCCACATTTCT
Organism: Cabassous unicinctus; assembly: GCA_029593785.1. Lineage (NCBI taxonomy): Eukaryota > Metazoa > Chordata > Mammalia > Cingulata > Chlamyphoridae > Cabassous > Cabassous unicinctus. Next base: position 38,846 of record JAQZBX010010787.1, read on the forward strand.
TTTATACTTTAATTGCTTTGCCTATTTGTGGTGTGAGGTTTCATGTATATCTTAGTTTCACCAAGATGGAGTATGTGCTTCCATTTTTTTTTTTTTTTGTCCTAGTTTTTATGACTGCAAAGCCAAGAAACAGAAATCACCAGCTTTACCCTATCATTTTCAAACCAGAAGTCCATCAAAGGTTAAAATTGGTGATAAGATCAAGTTTGCATTTTAATAGTATTCTCCAAAGAGGCGCATTGGGAATGATGACAAGGCAATGACCAGTTAGGAGGCTGTGATAGTAATTCTGTCTATGGATAACAATGATCTATGGGGCAGGACAGTGGCATCATGGTACTTGGACTAAAGAAATAATAGAAATTGAAGGATAGTTTAATGTGGAGACTGAAGAATGGAAAGAAAAAAAGATTCTGCCCTTGAAGTAATTTTTCCTTCATTTCTTCCCATTTCTTTTCCTTTCAGTCCAGTACTTCTATTCATACAAATCATCAAAAAACCTATATTTTGTCATAACTTACAAAATTGTGTGGGACAGAGTGTAAAGTATAATGTAAACTGTAGTCTGTGGTTAGTGGCAATGCTTCAATATGTGTTCATCAATTGTAACAAATGTATACACTAATGAGGGATTTTGCTAATGTGGGAAGGTGTGGGAGGATGAGGGAGTGGGATATATGGGAATCCCTTATATTTTTTATATAACATTTATGTAATATAAAGCTTCTTTAAAAAATAAAATAAAAAATAAAATGCAAAATTTAAAAGAATAGAAAAAAAAAAAAACTTGTCAGTTTTCCATGCAATTCAAGGGGCTCTAAGTCATTGGGAAAAAAAGGTATTCCATAGATCCCTTCTAGATAATTGCATTTCTATTCCTGACTTACTATAAGATAGTTGATTGGATCCATTAGTCATCCACCTAATATCCCTTGCAAATAGCTGTTTGCTTAGGAAACAGCCCTTCTCTGGGTACTCAGTTCTAGGAAACTCAGAGAGGACCCTATGAGAACTGCTTCCAGACCTAGTCAGAGGACGCTATCTAGATAGGCTCAGAATTTTCCAAACCATCAATTAATTGCTGGTTGTTGTGCTTAACAGTTTGGTCCTCAGTTTACCTCTTTCCTCTCTCATTTTACTATAATCAGCAAGGAAAACACAGGCAGCACCTTCTACACTTTGCCTGAAAATCTCATCAGCTAAATATCCAAATTCTTCACTTAAAATTTCTGCTTTCCACCTGAAATCAGAACACAATTTTGCAAAGTTCTCTTATAACAAGAACTGCCTCTCCTCCAGTTTCCAATTAGACTTCCAAGGCTTCATCAGAAGAACTTTTAATGTCCATATATCTACCAACATTCTGTTTATAATTACATATAATTCTTTTCTATAAAGATGATAGAAACTTTCTTTATAGCTTTCTCACAGAAATCTAGGCCTTTTCTATCAAATTCCTCTACACATTGCCCAATTCCAAAGCCACTTCCACATTTTTAGGTATTTGTAATAGAAGCTCCGCATTTTCCTCTACCAAAATCTGTACTAGTCAGAGTTCTCCAGAAAAACAGAACCAACTTAATAGAGAGGGACATTTGTTTATTATATGGAACTGGCTTATGACACCATGGCGGCTGGCAAGTCTGAATTCCATAATTCACCCACAAGTTGGTAACTCTGATAAAGGTGATTCCAAAGTTTGGCAAGTACAAACTCTGTAGGGCAGGCTGCAGGCTGAAAACTCCAATAAAGAATATGCTGAAGCTGACTCCAAATTCCCCAGGGGAAGCTGGCTGACTGAAGCTGAGGCAGAAATTCTTTCTAATTTCTGAAATCATCAGTTCTGATTTTCACGTCCTCCAAATGATTGACTGAGGAGGTTCTTCACATTGTTGAGGATGAACTCCTTTGTTGATTGTAGATGCACACAACATAGATGCAATCAACTGATTATAGATACAAGTCCATCTATGAAATATCCTCACAGAAACAATCAGGACAGCACTTGCTTGATACATGTAATTAACCATCACAGGCTAGAAAAGAACCATTTAGAAGGTTGGAGAGAAGAGAGCCAGTCTCTCTTCCAGGACCACAAATACTGCCTGTTTCCAACAAGCAGACAGTAAAAGTTTATAATTCATGGTGTACTGGGTAGAATACTCAGAAAAGTTCTGCCTCTATAATAGGGAATAATTAGCTTTAAACTAAATACTGCTTTGATTCTACCTAACAAATCATAAAATCAAGACACAAAAGATCAAACTGTTTCTAAATAATATAGCTGTTTCCCAAGTATTTATCAGAGAACAAAACTTTCCAGCACTCAACAGAGTAAAATTCTTAATGGAGCACATCCAATCTAAAATTGCCAAGCATACAAAGAAACAGGAAAATATGATTCATAATGAGGAGAAAAATCAATGAATCACAACTAACCCAGAACTGACACAGATATTAGAAATAGCAGACAAGGATGTTTAAACAGTTATAATCTAAAATTCAGGTGTTCAAAAAGTTAAGAAGATACACGGAAAATATAAAAAGACACAAATCACACTTCTAGAGATGAAAAATATGCTGGATGTGTTTGATGACAGATTAGATATTGCAAGGAAAAAAAAATAGTGAATTTGAAGACAGCAATAGAAACTGTCCATAATGAAGCCCAAAAAGTTAAACATCAGAATATTGAAAATAACATCAGTAAGTTCTGATTAATGGTCAACATCTTGATATATAGAAGGAAAAGAAGTGAAATAACAGATATTTGAAGAAACAACGGCTGGAAATATTTTCCAAATTTGATGAAAACTATAAAACGACATATCCAAGAAGCTCAGCTAACTCCAAGCACAAGAAACATGATGAAAAATTATAACAAAACACATCATAATCAAATTACTCAAAACCAGTGATAAAGAGAAAATCTTAAAATGAGCTAGAACAAAAAGACATTGCGTAGAGAGGAGCAAAGATAAGAATGACAGCAGATTTCTTGTTGGAAATTGAGGTAGAAGGAATAACAGAACCCAAAGATGTGAACACCTGAATCCCTTGAACTTTTGAATATGTTACCTTACAATGGCAAAAGAGACGTTGCAGATGTAATTAAAGTTAAAAACTCAAAATAAGTGACATTATCATATATTATCCAGGTTGGCCCAATCTAATCACAAGGGCCTTTAAAAGCACAGAACATTCCCAACTGGTCAGAAAGAACTGAATGGAGAAGGACATCATCTACTTTTCTTGGCTTTGAGGATGAAGGCAAGAAGCCATTAGTGAAAAAATGCAGTGGCTACTAAAAACTGAGGAAATAGCCCTCAGCTTACTGTAAGAAAGAGAATGGCAAGTTTGCTCTTATATCACAAGGAACTGAATTATACAAACATGCCAAATAAGCAAGAAACACTTTCTTTAGGGCCTCTCAAAAGTAATACAATCTGCTGATACCTTGGTTTTAGTCCAGTAAGATCCATGCCAGATTTCTGACTGACACAACTGCAAAGTAATAAATTTGAGTTCTTTTAAGCCACTAAGTTTATAATAATTTGTTATGGCAGTAAAAGAAAACTGATGCAGAAATAGTGCAAGTGAGAAACAGTGGAATCACCTTTAAAGTAATGAAAAAAGAAGGTGTTAATGTAGAATTCAATACCCAGAGAAAATGTTTTAATAATGAAGATAAAATAAGGTCTACTTCAGATACACAAAAGTTTAAAGAATCCATCACCAGCATACCTGCATTACAAAAAACTTTAAAGTAAGTCCCCAGATGAAAATAAAAACCTACCAAAAGAAAATTACACTAGAAATGGTAGCTACCTGGGTAAATAGCTAAGGATATTTTCTTATTATTTAAATCTCTATAAAATAAAATTGATTGTTTAAAGAAAAATTATAGAGTTTATAACATGTGTTCAGGTAAAATGTATGGCAACAATAACTTCAAGGCCAGGAGAGGGTATATGAAACATATGCTTTTTCATACAATATATGAAGTGATATAATAACACTTGAAGATAGACTGTGATAAGTTAAAGAGGTATACTACGAACCCTAAAGCAATCCGTAAAATTTACCAACTATAATGAAAGAAAATAAATCTACATGTCCAAGTAGCACAACATACTCCAAACAGAATAAACCCTAATAGACCTACTCTGAAAAGCAGCAAGAGAAAAGCAATTCACAACATAAAAGGGATCTTCAATAAGTTTAACTGCTTGTTTCTCATCAGAAACATGAAAAAGTGGGCAGTGGTATGATATATTTAAGGTAGTGAAAGAGAAAAAATTCTCTGGATAAACTATTCTTCAAAAATGAGGGAGATATTAAAACATCCACAGATAAACAGCTACTGAGTTTGTTCCCTAAAGATCTGCCTTACAAGAATTGTTAAGAGAGTTTTGCAATATGAAAAGAAAAGGAGAGTGGCATGGAGTAGCGTGAAGAAGTAAAGATCTTCAGTAAAGGCAACTAAAAATGTACATGCAAAACCGGACAGCACTATATGCTCAAAATATAATTCTGCTCTTTAATTCCTATAAGAATCAGAGAATAACTGAATAAGAAAAAGTCATATGTCTTTATAATGAACATGCAAAATATAAAGAGGTGAAGTGGGACAAAAACAACATAAAGAAGGGAAACGGAGGGAAGTAGGGGAAGAAAACGTGTATGTTATTGAAGCAAATTTGATATCTTTTCAAATTAGTAGGTTATAGATGTAAGTTATGTAATACAAACCCCAGGGTATCAACAAAGAAAGTCTTTTTAAAATATACAGAAACAATCAGGAGAACAGGATAAGTCAGATATTCACAAACTATCAACTATACAGTAAAGAAGACTACAATAAAGGAAAAGAGAGACAAAAAGAAAGTTATGACATATAAAAAACCAAAGGACAAACTGGCTGAAGTAAGCA
>JAQZBX010010788.1:0-43787 GCA_029593785.1 Cabassous unicinctus
AAAAAAAAAAAAAAAAACAGAAAACTTTGCAGTGACTATAACCTTGAAGCTAAGAGTTATATGCCATTAGAAGATAACAATAAAACTTTGGTAGTTAAGAACAAATTATAGCAATTTATGACCTTCTTATCAAACAAAATATACTGATACACAGTTTCATTATAACAATATACAAAAGTGTATAGATTCTACTTAAATAGGAACCTTATACAACTCAGCCAAAGCTTTTTAATCTTTGTACCTTTTTCAGAATTGATTTGTAAGTATTCCTGAAACTTCTCCCCTATCAAGAGAAAAAAGGTAATACCTAGTGCATTGCCTTCTCAAAAACATTTATATCAACAATTATGTTTTCTTTAAATGTGTTTTATTATATGCCATTATGTCTTGGAGACTATAGTTTTAAATTTAGATAGATAGATAGATAGATAGATACAGAATTTTCCACATTATTAAATTGCCTGATAATTATATAATTATATAAAGGAGACTTGGCTAAGTAGAATGTTAAAGAAGACTCAGGTTTTTAATTGGTTGCAAGATCATTATGAATGACAATTTATTGAGGATTTTATTAATGATTTTTTTTTTTGATGAGTGATAGATTAGATTCAATCAATTGTTGGAATCTGGGATTCTACGGTCTGTTTTTCTGATACCTGAGTTTAAATGTAAGATTAGTATTAGTGATAAAGATCCACTTGGCAGGCAGACAAGTGTTAATAAGTGGTAGCTAGAAAGAGACCAAAACTTGAAATGGGGAGGAATTATGTATGATTTAAAAAGCAGGATTTTTAAATTTTCAGTTAGACAGTTTCCAGAATCTATTGAAAGTCATACAGCCTAAAGAAGGAAATACTAGGTTCAATATAAAATACCCACAGAGTAGTTTTTAAATTAAATTTTTATGTGAATTCTAATTATCATTCTAGCAACATATAATGTATGAAAATTAAACTCTTTTAGGCTAATTCAAGAAGAAAAAGAATCTACAGAATTACGTGCTGAAGAAATTGAGAATAGAGTGGCTAGCGTGAGCCTGGAAGGCCTGAATTTGGCAAGAGTCCATCCAGGGACCTCCATCACTGCCTCCGTTACAGCTTCATCGCTGGCCAGTTCATCTCCCCCGAGTGGGCACTCAACACCAAAGCTCACCCCGCGAAGCCCTGCCAGGGAAATGGATCGGATGGGAGTCATGACCCTGGTATGATGATGTGTCCAGAGAATGTTTTCCCTGTTAGAGATTCATAATGTGTTGGCGAACAGTTACAGGATGTTTATTCCTGTCTAAGGGCTTTTTGTGTATTTCACTGTTTCATTTCTTTCTCACAACATCCCTGTGAGATAAGTACAGTTATTAATCCCAATAGCAGATGAGAAAACAGTAGCCCACATAGGTGTTTTAACTTTCCCAAAATCACATGGTAAGTAAATGGCAGAGCAGTGATACAAATATCACATTAGAAATCTGAATGACTTAAAACCATTAAGTACTTTTTACTGATGGCATTTTGATGAAGCAAATTGTTTATTAGAATGCTTCAATTACCTATTGAAATAGTGTGTTGTAATTTTAGAACATACAAAATAAAACATAAAATTTATAAGAAGAGAAGTAAAAAGTAATAGCAAATTTTCTATTTTGCTTTAGAAATTTATGTCAGCATTTCACACTTCCTAGAAATCTGTATTCCATATATCTTTATATTTAGGATTAAAAGTTAGAAGTCTAAATTTGGAAGAACCCCTGAACATAACTGAAAGAAAAGCAAAGTGCCCTTTACTAAAAATTATGTAGGCAATCCTCTGGAAAATATGCTTAGAATGACTACTATTCTGTCTTTTTCTCTGCAATTATCTGGAAATATGTTGAAATGGAAACAATAATGAAGACTAACATATTCTGAACTATTTATGGAGGTAAAATTCTGTTTTCCTAATAGATACTAAAACTAAATAATTAAAATGATCAAATTTCATTTAAAAATGAAAGTTTGGGATCAAGATTAATTGAAAGGCAAACAGATCAAATAATAGTTTATACAGTGTAAAATCTAGCATTAGTAAAATAAATGGAGGAGAAATTAATGATACTAGATAATGAAATGATGTATATATAATTGTGTTTATGATTAGAAGGTAAGAAGCTAATATAAAAGTACACATTGCCTCTATGTTTATGCATAGCATATGTGAATTTAAAAGTTTAATTCATCTTCTACATGACATCATTAAATATTTTGCAATGAGGTATAATCTGGCTAAGAAATTATAGAATTTTTAATAATAATTAATTTATGCAAATGGAAATAGGTGCATGTATATATGTATCTATATATAGATATATATAGATGATGCTGTCATCCCCAAGGGAAAATATCTTACAAAGCATTAAATTTTTCATTTTATATTCAAAACATTTTATTTTATAAATCCTATTTACATATATAGGTATAAAAATTTTTCTTTAGGTTTGAAATTGAGAATTAAAACATAACACTATTTACATGGTGGGCTAACAATTCTAATAGTAAATCTCTATAATTATAGTACTGCCATACAATAATACCCATGTAGGAGAACAAAGGCCAAATTGAAAAATAATATTAAAAAGAAATAATGACTTCTTTAAGCCTTCGAATCCTCTACTCTAGAATTGATATTAAAAATACTTTTAAATGGACAGTGCAGACAATGGTTAATCAGAAAAATGATCAACATATAGCTGACCCCACCTGGATAGAGTGTGAACTTTTTATATTAACCTAATATGAGCCATTTTGTGATGTGCTTATATTAGAAATCTGGGAACTATCCATATGATTTTATTGATTAAAAATATTATTGTCTCTGGCTTACTCTCTGCACATATAAAATATGTTAAAAATATTAACAACCTACTTATTTCCAAAGCTGTAGTAAGATTCTTGGACTGCAAAGAACAATTATTAAACATTCAAGGAAGGGATACTTTAGTTATTTCTGTACTACAATTATTTTCTTACATTTTTACTGCATAATATGTTGTCCTTTTAAAGTGCTTTCATAGACATTGCTATCATAACCCTTGAAAGAGCTATAATTTTTATAATAATAAGACAATATATCTATAATCATTTAGATGTGACTTTTAGCATGTTAAAAAAAAGTCAGTGCTCTCATGCATTTTCTTGAACCCTAGTAGTAAATAAATCAGTGGTAAATGAATATTAGAGTATTGAAAAATATTTAGGATGTTTCTCAGATGGTAAAAAAATCTTTAATGTTCAGTATCTGAATCAGAGAAACAAGAAATGAAATCAAGACAGTCCTTATCACCTAATAAAACTTTGGCCACCAAATTCATTATTGTTGTATTGAAGCTCAGGTAGATTTTCTGTAAGCCATGGAAAATATTGGAGGAAAACATCTTTACTGACTAAAATTCAGATTTGAACATTCTAAGGGAGATCAGAAATTCTAGAGACAGAAAATTAGAGACTGAAAAGACATTGGGTTAGTTGTGTTGTGTATGTTCATATATTTTGCAAACATTGTTTTTGTCCTAATAATATAGTATACTCATTGTATTTACTTTCATAACACAAAAAACCTATCCACAAAAATAAATAGCATGCTAGCAATATCTAGTTAAAATACTGAGTGGGGTAAAATTAATCCATTTCTAAGTAGCAACAATAATAAATGTATAATAGAATTGTTTAATGAGTTTTTTATTAATGTAAGATAAATTAACAAAGATATTAAGTGAATAAGGTAATCATAAATAATTAACTATTTTTAAATTTTGTAAAAGAGCATTGACAGGAGAGCTGTAGTCTCAGAAACATATGTTATGCTGATGCTGGAAATGCTGACATCGTTTCGGTGGAGATAGGGTGGTTAGGATGCGAGGCAGTTTGAGATATGAGAGAGCACTGTATCTTCCCAAAGGAGACCTAAGGCTTTGCATAGATGTGCAAAAAGGGAGTATTTATAAATCTCATACATGTGCATTGGAATCTTGTTCCCATCTATATTTTCTTGGGAAGCTATAGTCTCTGCATTTATCTCTGGCTAGCTCATTCCATGTGTGCTTTATGTTCCTCAGAGCCCATGCCCCGTATTCCATGTGTGTTCCCAGGGCTCAGTCATGGGGGCATCCCCCCACCCACATCATCTGGGAGGTTATCCCTCTAGTAACTCCCAGAAGGAAGGATTTCATAATAATTAAGAGAAATTTATTTAGAAAAAATAGAATGAAACAGAAAGTGATAGTCATGTTTTAGATTCTACTTAAATGTAAAATGCTCAAATGGCAATCATTAATCAGTTCTGTTTTATGTTGTTTTTATTACTGCCAATAACAGCCAAGTGATCTAAGGAAACATCGGAGAAAGGTACTGTAAATAACTTTTATATAATTGCTAATTAATATTGTTTTTTTCTATGAAGTCTTTAAAATAGTATATCTTCTAGTTAAAAATTTTATTAACATAAAAACAAATATTAAAAATCATTTAAGTGTTACTGAATTATTTACATAGCATCATAAGAGCAAATGCCTAAAATCTGAAATTGTTTATGCTTTTTGGCCAATGATTAGATTATGAGGACTAAGTATTCTGGTTTTCCACAGAATAATTACACCATGGTTGGTAAAATCAGAAAACTTAATATGAATACTAGAACAATGCTCCTTTTCTGTTGGAGTTGAATAGGGAGAGAATAAACATGGGATATGGGTAACAAAGTGGGATCCAGTTCTGATTCACAAGATGGTATCTTATTATATAATTGAGAACAGCAGAGCGTGGACTTATAGGATATCAGGTGGAAAATATTTCAAAGATTCAATTGACTATCCAATATATAAATCTGGATGTGGTAGTCAGCATATGCACAAACACATGAAACCAGAGAACTTTAAAAAACAAAAAAATTTAAGGGCATCTATATTTTGCTTACATGGCTTAGATTGATGGACTATTTTTTCCTTTTTCTGAGACTTATCTTACTATAGTCTCTTCCCATTGACACTAACAGTTATCTCTCAACTGTCAAATTTACCACCTATAGCAACCATATAATTTTTCTTTGACTTCCTCCACCACCTTGAAATGACTATGGCAGGAATATAGAAAAAAAAAAATCTGTTAATGTAAAAGGACCTTGGTGGATGTGAAAAAGGAAGAGCTTGAAGGAAGGTCCTGTACAGAAGTATAGCCTTAGGGATTCAGAGAATAAGGAAGGTCATGGAGAAGAGACTCACAAACTAAAAATTGTTAAGGAGTTGCATATGTGATTTTATTTATACTTCAAAAGGATGCATTAATATGAATATTATCTTTTCCATTTTACTGATGAGGAAATTTATTCTTAGAATAGGTAAGTAAACAGCCCACATCATTCAATCAACTAATAAGACAAACTGGAATTCAAATCTATCTGATCCCAAAACCCACCTCCCTCACTTTGTTTATATTGTGTGAGCTTTATGTGTTATTTTAAAAAAAGGAGGGGTAGGGGATCTATGCCTGAGGTTTTTAAGAGCTGAAATTTGGAAAGTTGTTACATAGTTTGGCTGGCAGAGGGGAGAGATGAGTGTACGCCACTAGCAGGTATTTTATAATAGGATATTTCGAGAGCAAATATCTGGAAGCAGAAATAATCATGCTTAAAGAAACAATCATGGAAAACATTCATGGTTAGATCATGGACCTGTGAAAACATTGCATATTAGGAAAATTATAAAGACACGCTTCAAGAGTCTAGATGAGATGCAGGTTTAGAGGGTTTTAAAGAGCTTTGCATCGCACTGAAAGCTGTTCTTGTAAAATATTATTTAAGTGGCATTATGCTGGTTAGATTAGAGAAGATAATCTTACTAGGACACTTGCCCAGGCTGTTAAGTAATCTATGCTTGTGCAATAAGTGTATATATAAACAAATTTATTAAGTTCCTCCAATGCATGAGTCTTTACTCTAGATAAACATATTAATGCTGAGTAGCCTAATATAGAAATGATCAAGATATCTCCCTAGAACCCTGCTTTAAAAGTTTTCTGTTTGCCATACTGAGACTTTTTACATGAGAATATTTAGAACCATGTATCTTTTAGCTGTGTTTTCCACAATCCTTCTCTCTCTATATATTTCTATATACAATGATACTGTGGGAAACTGTCAACATTGTTGTGAAAAACATTTCTCTACAATTTACTTGATGGTTGAAAGGTTTTCTTTTAATACAGCTCTATATCTCTATCTCTGACAAAATTTAAGATCTCCTGAATTGTTCTGGACTCTGAATTGAATTGTTCTGAAACCCTTGCCAACCCTCTTAACTCCATCTTTTTATGATCTTCTTTATGCCTTTGTCAAGTTTCCTGTGACTAGTAGTGAAATGAGACAACTTGCTAGATTATGTCCTTACTTTTTAATTCTCACTTTAAAAATAAAGTTTTGTTTTCATATAAGCTGCAACTCATTATTTTAATACATTATGGAATATAGTTCATTAGCCTGACTAGTATTAAAGCACTTTACCTCATAAAATTATATTTTCCAACTTCTCTCTCACTTCAAAAGTCCCCCACTTAAAAAATGTTCAGATTATGAGAACCTGATGCTGCATGATACCTTCGTGTGTGTGTGTGTGTGTGTGTGTGTGTGTGTGTGTGTGTGAATTGGCTCAATATCTTTTTGTAAAGAGTTTACTTTCTGATATATTAAAATGAATTCCAGAATAGCTTTTCCATAGTCCCTGGGTATTGATCTATGGTGCTCATCTACTCTTATTTTTGCATAGTGGATCCATGTATTTTAATCAGATTGTCTTCACTTTTAAATAGCTAAATATTCACACTCTTTAATAATGTGAATTTATATATGTAAGACCTATGTGCCCCAATGATTTCTGCTTGTTTTGTATTAGAATTGCTCAAATAGTCTTGCTTTATTGATTCCTCATTAGTTTCAACCGAAACTGTAGAAAGATTGCATCTGAATGTACTGATTTTTGTTTGTTGTTTTTTGCTTTTGTTTGTTTTGTTCTGCTTTGTTGCTTCTAGATTGCTGTGGTGGAAGAAGATGGTCGGGAGGATAAAGCAACAATTAAATGTGAAACTTCTCCTCCTCCCACTCCTAGAGCCATCAGAATGACTCACACCCTCCCTTCTTCCTACCACAATGATGCCCGAAGGTATGACTTTCTCCTTCCAAAAATATCTCTCTCCTTTTCAGTGTTGTACAGTAGATTGGTTTAAAAATAATATTAAAAAATTTTGTTTGCGCAATGTCTCCATTAGGATGTTCTCCTCTTCCCTCTCCTCAATATCACTTGTATAAAATAACCACATTTCTATTCTGAGATCAAATAAATCATTTTTAAAGTAACCATATAATTGTAGTGTTGTTTCCAGTCAATATGTATGAGAAAAGCCCTTCTATTATTAGCAGATATTTACTATTAAAATAGGGTCAGGCTAGAGGAAAGACTTATCACAAATAGTAAAAAACAAAAAAAAGGGACTCTAAGACAAGAGTATAAATTTGGCCTGTGGTATAAGAGCAATTAGGTCTGAAATGTCAATGATTGCACCTCACTGATTTCAGCAGACAGAAACCATGTGCATCACCCTGTGGGTGCTGCTGCTGCCAGCTAGTAGAGCTCCTCAGGCAAAAGGTTCTTTGAAGGAAAAAAAAAAACATATTTATTAGCCAACTTAGTAAAGGAATAGGTAAATCTACATAAGGAAATATCCCATTTGTCATAGAAACTCTACACTATCCTACCCATCTGCCTAGAAATTGCAAACAGATCTCTAGAATAATTGACATAAATAAATCTAAGCATGTATTTTGCATCTTAAATGTATGTCCTCTTACTTTCTTATGAATTGAAGTTTCTTTGGACAAATTATTCATGTAATCTAACATAATGTCTTAATGATTAATATTTTATTTAAGAATAAATCCCTCTTCCAAATAATATGCTTTACAACAAATATTTTTGAAAACAGAGATTTCTGTGCTGCAAACATTTTTTTAACTTTTAATATCTAATGTGGAAAAAAAATTACTCCAATTTCAACATACATACTTCTTCATGCTCCAAGAAAAGAGTGAATTATATTTTAACATGTGGAAAGTTATTTCTTTGGAGTTTAGAGAGTATGAACTCAGATTAATTAGGATGAATAAAGTTTAAAATTCATCATGATATTATCAAATTAACAGCTATAAAAATGATAGTAATATATATTGAGACTCTCCTATTAATCCCGTATTGAATATTTGACAAGAATTGAATCTAGACCAACTGCTTGGACATCATTTAGATTTATCAAGTACCTAAAAGTATACCTGAGAACTATAATTAAGAAAAAATATATAGTGATCACTAAGGTATATGTTTTGTTGTTTCTAGATCCTGCCCAAATGATTTAAAATTAAATGAATTAGGCTCCAAAACAGAAAGTTGGTTAAAGTACAATCCAGTAAAACAATAGGCTAGAATAACAGATTGAACTTCATTATTATTTAGATTTAGATTTCTCACCATAGGTCATTATGTTTAAGATTAGAAGACCAAATAAACTCTAAGAAATAGGTAAGGGATCAAGTGCTAAGTAATAAAAGGCCATTTAATATGCAGTAATTAAGCCATTTTATGTTTATTGATTAGTTAGAGATTGTACAAAGAACAAGGAAATAAAAGCAAAATTAAATCTTTGTAGAGAAAATTTGTAGGTTCAGAACCCTAAGGCTGAGAGAACTACATTTAAATCTGCTTAAGAGAAAATTGAAAAGAAAGGGAGAAAATAGCATTCAAAGTCTACTTTTCCTCCTTTTGTACATTTATAAAGTAAAGAAGTATTGCGTGCCTTGTGGGTGTTGCTTCAAAATGCCAGGTTTGTCGTATTTTGTGTTTTGCAGCAGTTTATCTGCCTCCCTTGAGCCAGAAAGCCTTGGGCTTGGCAGTGCCAATAGCAGCCAAGACTCTCTTCACAAAGCCCCCAAGAAGAAAGGAATCAAGTCTTCAATAGGACGTTTGTTTGGTAAAAAAGAAAAAGCTCGACTTGGGCAGCTCCGTAAGTATAACGTGTTTGATTTTCCGCTGCCACTCAGTCACTCCTGTGTGCTCATCTATTTTTGCTTTTCATTTCTTCTCTTTCCACCTGAAAAACTTTCTTTTTTATTCATTCCAGTTTAGCCTGGATAAGGCTTGACCAAAGTTTTCATGGAAGAATAGTGCAAAACTTTCGGTACTTTTTTGTTGTTGTTAATAACAATAGCTAAAATGTATTTAATGTTAAGTCTGAGATAGTTATATGAAGCTAGTGTTATTACTGTTATTGGTATTTTATTGATGAGTAAATGATGTCTTAGTAATTCACAGAACAGTGATATTCTTCCTAGTGTGACTGTTCCAAAAACAACTTAAAACCACTGAATATACTGCCGCTTAGGACAAAGATGTATATAAAATCTTAGCTGAAGGAATTAAAATGTCTCTGTTAAAAATATTGTTTGAGAATTTTTTCTCAAACCCTAAAAGAATGTTTTGATTATGATTTTTAAAAATTAAATAATTATTTTTTAATTATTTAATTAATAATTAAAGCATTATGATATGTAGGATATAAAATACCAGGGTTTCTTTCTTTAAAGCTGTCACAGCTTCCCATTCACATGCTCTAGAGCATGGAAGTGGGGGGAGGAATAGGGCAGGCAATAGGGATCGTGTTAGAATTAGTTATTGTCTATGACTAATTGGTAAAAATATAGATCAGCACATTTGAAATAACCTTAGGTTTATTTATGTATGTATGTGTGTATATTAATATGGATTCTATATGTATGTATGTATGTATGAACACACACGTTTGTCTGATACAAAAGAGATATGTGATATTTCCTAAAATGGTGAGATATACACACACATACACACACAAACATATTTATATACATATATTTTGGGTTTTATTTTGTTTTTTAATGTATTCCTATATATTTATTATTTCTTCTGAAATCTCCTTATAATCTTAGTTACTTTTAATCATGTTTTGCTTTTTTCCCCCCTCTTTATCAAATTAACTTAGAGCTAGAGTTTAATTACTAGAAAAGGATTTGGCTCCTACCTCCATGGTAATTGCTGAATGGATGTTACTAATTTTTTAGTGCCTTCTTTGGTTTTTCAAATAAAGGAGTGATTATTCATTAATAAGGCCCTAAGTTCCTGACTTTAGCCTCCTGCCCTGAAAAAGAAAAAATTTCTTCATATGATATACGTTTTTGCAGATTTAAGACTGTAATATCAAAAAGGCCTTTCCTGACTTCCCCACTGTGAAACCCATGCAAAGCATCCAAAACTACAGGAAACTGATGTGCAGCCCACTGTGTACTTAAGTGTTGTTCAGCAGGAGAATTAAGTCGTCTTTGGAATTATATTTTTCAGAAGAGGAATCCCTCAGTCTATAAAAAATACTGTTGCATAAAAAAATAGGGAACCTGATTATTTTTTGATAAAAAATATACTTGCCAATGCATCACTTTAACATCTCTATTTTATCTTATTTGACAACCAGTTACGATCTTTATATCAGCATATTATTTGTCATTTCTAATATATCACAGTATAATTTACAATAGTGCGGTTAATTATTTTAAAATATTTATCTTGCCAACATTTCCATTATATTCATATTTCATTATTCATATATCAACATATATATTTGTCTTCAGTTCTAAGATTTATTTTTTTATTTAAAATGTATTAAATTGTTCCATTAATTTAGATTTTGCTATTTTATATTTAACTTTGATAAAGAATTACTGAATCATTAGGAATTTTGCTAACGCTACTCTATCAAAACCAGAGTATCCAAGATGCATTTTAAAGTCCAGTAAAATATAGAGCATTCTAGAAACCTTGCCTTTCTTATTCATTTTCTATGACTTAGTATTTTAGGTCAGAGCATATGAGAAGGGAATCAGTCTCAATTAGAGCCTTACATCCTTATCAACCCCCTCAAAGTCAGAACCTAACAACAGTTATTTAGAATCAAGTCAACAAAGACCAGGGAAGATTTCTGATCCCTAAGCAATTTTGCTTTACTCCATAGAAAAACAGAAGTAGAGTGTAAACGAAGCCAGAGTCAACAGTGTGGTAAGATCTACAACAGTGATGATGAAGACAAGGACAAAAACAATAATTCTGGAGCTTCATGAAATCTGCATTGTGGTGAATCATAGTTCCTGGAAAAACAAAGAATAAAAAATCTTTTTAGAAATAATACTTGAGGAAATAAGAAGGAAATATAACAAAAGTAGGTGTTTGTACCAGAAGAAAATGATGTGTTGCAACACTGCTGCTTTGGACAAGGGATATGGGCTCAATCTACTTTTGATGTGAAAGGTATATTCAAAGAGTGATGGGACGATCACCAAAACTTAATCCTGGTGATTCATGTGCATCAATTAAAGTAGGGAGCATCTCTAGCAATTACAATTTTAATACCTGGATCTTGAAAGTTCAAAGACACTAGAACCCAAATAGTGTCCTTTCTTAAACTAATGAAAATAGAAATAGAAAATAAGAAAACATGGCATGAAAAGTAATATGGTAGAGGGATGATGGTGTCAAAGAACCAAATCTGAATTTTCTGAAATATATCTTAATATTTTATAACTCTTAAAGATGTGGTTTAATTCATAAGGACAGAGAAATATAAATTAACCTGAGATTAGCTATTCTAGATGCCTTTAAACAAAATATGATGGGAGAAAGACAACTGGTTAAATAAAACTATGAAAATGGTTGCTTGATTTTATCAGGAATGATGAACAACAGGGAGGTATTCTTAGTAATTTCCATAGGAAAATATTTGGAGTAGAGATGTAGCTCACATTATACAACAATCTGAAGAGGTAGTGTAATAAGGTCAACTTCAAATAAGACAAGTGGTCAATATAACTGCACAGTAAATTTATTACTAGAAGACTCAATATAAACAAAACAATCCCAAAACTCAAAGGAAAACTTTTGAATAAAGTTAACAGGATCCAGCTAAAATTATTTTGTTCCAAAAAATCTATTATAGTACACCTTCCAAATGGTTGGTAGATTATTCATCCAGATACAAAATTAGCACAGAGAATTGTGTGTTTGTGATGAGGGATTTCAAGTTTTCAGGTATATTTTTGAAAATTAATTCTACTCTTATCAGAGTGTTAGATGGTTCTTGATGTCTGTGGAAGGAGAATTTGCAAACTAAAACGTTTGGCATCAGGTGCTAGCAAGGTATAGAATAAGAGAGAGTGATATAGATGGTGGTGAATTGGTGAGCACTTGGTCTTGGATATAAAGCATTTAAATTCTATTTTAAGGTACTACACAAAAAAACAAAACAAATATATGAACAAAGTCTACTCTGAAGGCCACCATTGAATTTGGGGAATATCCTGGCAAGTGATGCATTCCTGCTAGTGGACTTGATGATCTGGTTTTAGTTTCTTTCCGCTCTCTATTTCTATTATAAGTCTCCTGATGAAAAGATACACAAACAGGTTTGAAACCTCAGTGAGATGCATGGAGAAAGTAAGACCAATAAGTACTTCCTGGAGCATAGATCTGACAAGTGTATCATCCTGTTTATACTTAGCAGCCCAAAGACTACAGTCTTTTATTTTCCTTCTGATTTATGCATCCTGATGAGACATGTTTGTGATATTTCCATTAAAGTTTATACGTGCTCATATCTAATCTAGATTTAAAAAGTCATCACTTGACGCTGTCATCTTCCCTAGCTACTGACCTACCTTTCCTCTACCATTAACAACCAAGCTTAAGTGAGTTATACACAACTACTTTTACTTCTCCTGCCAGGCACTTTTCAACCTATTGCAGCCTGACTCCAACACCCACTACTAAAATTCTAGATATAAATTCAAATCTTCACCAACGTGTAAGATTGGTAGAACAACGGGGCTAAATAATGTTAAAGCAAGTCAAGAGGATGGTAAAATAGTTTCAGATATATTTAAGACTGTGAACTTAATAAGGGAGAACCATCTATCTACAATGAGACTTCTTTGCCTAACAGATTTTAAAAGTTGGAAAGGGAGCATAATAAATGATAGTCATAAAGAAGTGGAATAGACAAGTAAGAACAATGTCAAGATAACTGGCCAAAATAACCTGATAATTGCAAAATTGGCCAGTCCAAAAAGAAAATTATAACAATTAAATTATTACTTTTACTTAGTAATTTTAAAATGTAAACAAAATAAATAATAGGAAGGCTCACTGAAATGTGAACAAAATATACAAATAAGTGGAACTCTCAGTTTTGTGTCCATCTACTCATTTGAAGATAAATAGTTCACCAAGAAAGAGGACTAACAAGAGGGCTTTGAAGCTCAAGAAACATGAAGAGGTTTTGAGAAAAAAGCCAAGGTACTCCAAAATCACTTAGTTATTCCTGTTTTTAGTGAATAAGCATATGCTTAGCAACTGTTAAATGCAAAGTACTGACCAGGGACTTTAGAAAAATTACTAAAACTGTTATTTTCTGTTGGCACCAAGAAGTTTTGAATTTAGTAAGATGGGTAGTTCATCAAGGTAAATAAATTTTTATATTTAAACAAACAAACAAAAAATCTTTGGTATGTTTCTGGCCCAGAAAAGATTTACCTACTACATTGTCTGTCCTGTCAAGAAAACTAGAAATAGTGGATCTGTAACCTCTAGCTCTATAATGATACATCAGTAATTGGAATCCTAACTAGCTTGACTTACAATTTCATCTGATGGCATTAACCTATTTTAAAAGAAAAAAAATTAAGCTGACTTTAAAAATACCATATTAGACTAAGCTCCTTTGTTTCTTTAAAGTTACTGGGAACAGATCAGAAAAGGCATAGGTGATCTGTGATTCATAGTATTCCAGTGGATAAAATGGTACAACAGGGCCTGGATTATGGAACAGTTAGGTAGAATTTATCACTGGTTAAGAATTCTCTCCCAAAAAGTGCTGCTGAGTAGAATGAAGCCACCTTGGAGGAAGGTTTCTAGAGGCATGATTAGGATTTGCTTTGTACTTGGTCAGCACATTTCAAAGTCACTTGGACACAAATATTTTAACAGTGCATGTATTAGATTTATGGGTTAATGATATGGGTAGTAATCACAAATGAAAAAAAAGTTAAAATTACCCCCAAAGGCTTTCTGAGATAAGTGTCCAAATTATTCTACTCTAAAAGAATAGCTGTGGGAGAATATTGTGTAAGAAAAATTTAGCAGTTTCATGTGACTCTAAAGTCAATGTATCAGTGAACAAATTGAGGCAACATTCATAAATGTATAGTATTTGGATAAAAGGAGAAGACTACTCCATTGTATTCTGCTCTCATAAAACAATAGCTAAAGTAAGGTATCCATTTCTGGTTATTGCACTGTCAGAGGCATATTGTCAAGTTGGAGAAGGATTGAATAGGAGGATTAGGTTGATGTGGAGATTTGAAATCATATGAGGAATGGATGAGTAGATGGATGTGTTTATTTTGTTTGCTGAGCTACCTAAATAGCTAATTACAAAAATTTGAATATGTTATGTGGAATAGTTTTTGGCCTTTTCATTGTTGAGCAAGGATGCAAAACTAAACCCAAAGTGTTAAAGTTATAGAAGGATTGACTTAATCTCAACGTAAGAAAGAATACTGGGGGGTCAGAATTCTAGACATAATTGACTAACTTGTGAGGTGATCAGTTCTTTGACACTGGAGATTGTTGAGCAGAAGCTAGATAACAACTAGGAAAAACTATTGTGGAAGGCATCCACGTTAGAGAGGTTGTTGGACTGATCTTTAAGAACTACTTCAACCTTTTTAATTCTGACTCTTTGAAGCTCTGGAATTTTCAGCCTCTTCTCCAGCAAATCTTCTTCCTACCAGTCATGAATTATTTCCTATGCAAATACATTTATATCTTTGGTATGTTCCAATCAAGAAATGTCTTATTGAGCTCATAGCCCTGTAGGACATGCTTGGCAACATAAAGAAATTAAAAATTAAAAATCAATAATTATTGATTTCAGAAAGCATATAGCTTCTTAAGGATATTACACATAAATGCATGAAATAATAAATAACTATTCAAGGGAACAGTATAAAAGATGTCACAAGAAATACATTATACATTTTATAGTAAAAGAACAGACATAATATTAGTAAAGAGTTAAGATTATAAATTTTTCTCTTCCTGGATATGTTTGATTCCAGTAGGAAAATCTAAGTGCAATCTTCCTTCAGAATTGAAAAGTTGTAAAGCTAGAGTTTCAAATAGGGCTTATTTACAAGAAAAGATTATTAAAGCCTCATGAATGAACAAACTCCAAGGAGAATGGCATGGAAAGTGGCTTGGCTTCTTTCTATCATTAATTAGAAGATAGGTATTGTCTGGGATAAATAGTGTGCAACCAAATTATCAAGCAGAACAGATATATATATTAAATTTGACCAAACAGAATCTCCAATTACAGATATAAAAAATGTATATGTTATTGAGTAAAAGAAATAAAGGGTGCTTTAGCAGATTTCTTTTAAATTCACATAAATAATACATTTTAAAGAGCTTTTTCTCCTGCTAAATTGCAATTCCCTTTCCACCCATATTTTTCTTGCCAGATTATATTATAATTGTCTGTACTTACCTGCAATATTAAGCACAATGAAGAAATCATTTCATAGTGACAAAAATAGCGTCAGCATTGCACCAGATTTATTTAGCAACTTTGTTTCTACATAAAGCTTGGATAGTTATGCTGGGCTTTACCCAAAAACATAGAATTGTTCCTAGACACTATGAAACTGATGATAAAATATAAACACTATGAAACTGATGATAAAATGTAAATTCCACAAGTATCATTTAGTGATGTTTCATGCTCTACATACTGAAAGGGTCTTGCTTTGAAGAAAGCAGTGTTAACTTCAGTTTATGAATATATTTGTTGAGTACCCTTTATGAGCCAGGCACTCTGCTAAGTGCAGCTTCCAGATCGCTAACAGACTAACATACTTGGCATAATTAAATAACAATTTACAAATTAAAGTGTTATTAAATGCAAAATGAGTGGTATGGATTAATGCTGAAGACAAGTCAAATGAAAGCTAGCAGCAGATTGTCCTTCTAATCTTTTCTGGAGTTTGGAGCCCCCTTTTTCATGCTATGATAGGGACCTCTGCAGGAAAAATGGAAGGGCAAAGATCTTGCAATTTAGATTTTTTGTCAGAAATGCCTACAGACCTGTGTCTTAGGGGCTAACATGAGGTGAGTAGTTTTGAATGGCATCTAAGGCCTGGGCAACATTGAGATGTTTCCGTTCATAATCTAAATGAACAGGTATTTCAAACCAGTACTGAGCATAGATCTGGGCATGCAGGGCCCCTTCCCTGGTACCAGGCCTAGGCCTTAGGAAGCCCCCACACTTTGTAGCACATTTCTTAAAATTTTCTAAAATTCCCAGATGGTAGTGCCATCTGGGCAAGGTGCCCCAAGCCAGGACCTGACCTGCATGGCTCCAATGGCTACAAGTAGCTTCCTCAGAATTTTCTAAGTTCCTGCCACACCTCAGGATCAGCCAGAACAGCACAACCATCTGGGCAGGACATCATGAACCAGCTGAGCCTGTGTGGGCCCTTTTCCTTGTTTCTCCCCTTCAGGGTTGTCCCCCACCTTCTATCCCATGCATAGGATCCACCAGATGCCCTGGGGAGCTCAATGACTCCAGCCTATGGCATGTTCCCAGGCCAGTGGCTTGACCTTGGTTGCAGGAGAGTGCCTAGCAAGCAGATCATTCCTGCTCCCTGGGATGGTATCTTAATTTTCCCCACAGGATCACATGATATTGGAGCACTAGATTTTTGTCCCACTGACTTTGGGTGATTCAAATTGTTTATATAGAAAGGGGTTCAGCAAAAATTTTTGTCAGCCCGCATACACACTAAGCATGTTCCTGTTTCCAATACTTTTGGCTACTCAAAGATCTTGTAAAAGTAAGTGTGCCTGAGTGATAGCCCAGTGAACTCGATTGAGAATGACACTGATTTGTGCATGTGCAACAACCTGGCAGCCCCTGAAACAATGTTAAGCAATTTATTATCTGCTATTGCTCTGAATCATGGAACTCAATCTTTCTGTGCCTGAGCACCTCAAGCAATAGGAAGGGTGGAATTAATGATGCTTTCTCTACTTGGTTTTCTAATGGACCTCCTAGAGTATGGGCAATCTGTCCTGCCAGTGTTTCTCTGGGAGCCATGGGTGGGGTTGTGTGGAGGGAGGAGGATGGAATAGGAGATTCTTGCCATTTGGGAAATTACAAGGTAGGAGATTTTCCTGTTTATAGAATGATGTTTAGAATCCTTGCCTACTGCACAATACATAACAGTTAAACAGTTGCCCTTTGAAGTCATTGTGACATCAAAAATGCCCCACCCCTAAACACAAATATTTACATTTCCCCAGGTATTGAGACTGTCTCTAGTTGAGAAACACTGCTACACATTAATGCTCTCTAACAGAAATATAATGCAAGCCACAAATGCAAGCCACATACATAATTTTAAAATTTCTTGTGGCCACATTAAGCAAAAAGACCAGGTAAGATTAATTTTAATAATACATTTTAATTAACCCAATATATCCAAAATATTATTTCAACATGTAATCAATATAAAATCATTATTTATATATTTTACATTTTGTTGTTTTGTTTTTGCTACTAAGTTTTCAAAAGCTTATGTGTATTTTGCAATCACAGTACTTAATTTGGACTAGCTACATTTCAAGTGCTCAATAGCCACCAGTGGCTAGTGACTTCCATATTGGTATAGATGAAGAGATATTCCTGAAGTCCACAGAGGCATACTGATGTCAGGACTTGAATGAATTAGACTCTCTCCACATTTAATCATCCATAGAGTAAAAAACATAGAGCAAAAAGAAAAACAAATTTATAAGCTTGGCTGGCTGAGGTCTCCCTTACCAGTTAGCTGATCAAAAATGTGGGACAATGAATCTGGGATCCATGCTGGAGCACCTTGATCAATTCAATGAAAGAACAGCCTTTTCCTCCAGAAATATTTTTACTGGGCTGAAAATTTTGCATTTGCTGGAACTCTTGCTCTTACTTAAATGTACTGTCACACATATGATGCTTAAAAGCAACTTTACCTACTATGGTTTTAGTGTTAATTTCTTTTCAACATTTTCAAACACTTTTTGGCTTTACTTTCTCTATTAAATTTATTTCAATACAAAATATGTTAGACTTCAGTTACTCAAAGTATTTCCAAGCTCTTCATGCCTTTTATTTTTATAACTTTGATTATGTGAAGAAACTTTCAATACCTATTTTTGACTAACAAAATTCTTATAGAGCTTTCTTTGGATCTCTTCTAGAGCTTTTGTTATTTTAATTTTTTCTAAGGAAGATGGCAGAGTAGGGAGGTCCTGGACTTAATCCTTCAAAAAAAAAAAAAACTATTATATAGGCAGGAACTGTCTGAAAAAAGTATTCTTAACTCCAGAAGCCAGAAGAACATTTTACAGCATCAAGGGAAAAGCAGGAGGAAGAGGCTGATACATTATGGTAAATAACTGTAAATTGCTTTCTCCATGCAGCAGCTACTGGAATCCATCACCTGTTATCACAGCAGCCTGCCCCTGGGTCCAGTCTCTGGCTAGCTGCTTTTGACAGAAAGAAACATAAAAATCCTCTTCCCCAACAACAGGGGTAGGCACTAGCAATTACTGATCATGGCTTTTGATTAGCAAATTCGTATCACTGGGTCATCACTCTGAAGATAGCTATTGTTCCAACCCACCCTGGAAAAAGATGGCAGCAGCCATTGTTTCAACCCTCTCCAGACAGAGATGGAGGCAGCAGAGATATAAAGATTCAGCACTTCCTCGGGGCTATGGAGGACCATTCGCTGAAGTTCTTCATTAGTTGGACAGGCCAAGAAAGCTCAACTTTGGGGAGCTGTCAGAAAAGCATTGGGTAGTCTTCCTGACCCCCTCCACAGGGCACTTTGGAGCTAGTCTGCACCCCCTTCATGGTCCCTGGCCCTATTTAGGTGTGAAGGGCTGACTTGGGAAAGTCCTCCCTGGAGTAGCTCTCCTCCCAGAATCTGCCCTCCAGGCAAAAGCAATGTGAGAAAAAAGGAATGAAAAAACTATAGAGGCATACAGTTTGGGACAAAGGCCTACAGCATCAAATACCCTGGAGAGAGAGGTTTATCCACTTGTAAAAGAGGAGACAACTAAATTCCTGTAAACAAGTTACTCCAAAACTACTTACAAGCAAAACTCCAGGACAAGACAGAGGCCCACAAGACAGGGAAAGCACTTCACACTGCATTTGCCTTGGGCAGACCTTTCTGATAGGAGGGCTGAAGCTCAAGAAATTCTCTATCTTATCATCAGCTAGTTACAAAACCAAGAACAGACATCCCATGTTTGACATTTTAAAATATTAAAATGTAAAGTGTGCAAGAAAAGAATGTAAGACAAAGAAACAGGAAATGATGGCGCATCCAAAGGAAGAAGATAAAAGTACAGAAAATACCAATGATGAATATGAGAAAGCAGACATACTAAACAAAGCCTTTAAAAAATGATCTTAATAATGTCAAAGAGATGAAAGAATGGACAAAGAACTAAAAGATATCAGGAAAACAATAATGAACAATATGAGGTTTTAAGTAAAAAGATATAAATTTTAAAAAGAAACAAAACAGAGCTACTATAGTTGAAGACCACAGTAACTGAAATGAAAAATGCCCAGGAAGTTCTCAAGAACAGATTGGAGTTGGCAGAAGAAAGAAACTGTGAACTTGAAGACAAGACACTTGTAATGAGTCAGGCTGAGGAACAGAAAGAAAAAAGAAATATAAAAAGTGAAAATAGCCTAAGACAGCATGGGACACCATCAAGAGCAAAAATATAGGGATTATGGAAGTTCCAATAGGAGAAGAAAGAGTTAAAGGCAGAAGGAATAATCAAAGAAATAATGAGAGAGAACTTCCCAAACTTAACAAAAGATGTGCATATGTATGTTCAAGAAGCTCACAGAACACCAAACAGTGTAATACATAGGGAAAAATACACCCATCACATATTGATTACAATATCAAATGCAAAGGACAAGGAGGGGTTCTGAAAGCAGCCAGAGAAAAGCAACATGTTATGTACAAAGGAGTCTCAATTAGGTGGAGTGCTAATTTCTCATCAGAAACAATGGAAGTAAGAAGGCAATGGGTTGAAATATTTAAACTGCTAAAAGAAAACAACTGCCAGCCAAGAATTTTATATCTGGTGAGGCTCTTTCAAAAATAAGGGAAGATTAAGACTTTCACAGATAAACAAAACCTGAGGAAGTTCATCACCACTAGACCTGCCCTACAAACAATGCTAAAGGGAGTTCTTGGACTGAAAAGAAAGGACATTAGACAGTGATTCAAGGCAGCATAAAGAAATAAAAGACCTAAGTAGAGATAATCATTTGGGTAATTATACATGCCAGTATTATTTTATTGTATTGTATTGTTTGGGTATGTAACTCTACTTCTTACTTCCTACAGGTGCTAAAATGCAAATGCATAAAAAGTAATAATAAATCTAGGTTTTTGGACATACAATGTACAAAAATATAAGGGATAAGTGAAAAACAATGAGGGGGACAGTGGGCTATAGGAAAAGTATATATGAGTGCTATTGAAGTTAAATTGGTATCAAACCAAATACTATATATATATATATTTAGGACTTTAAATTTTAAATTTTAAAATTTTAACCCCATCAAAACCTCAAGGAAAACAGATAAAAAATATATGTAGATAGAAATAAGAAGCCACTCAATATGATAAAACACAAGAAATCAAATAAATATAAAAGTAGACTTTACAGAAGTGAAGGACAAAAAAGGTATAAGAATTGCAAAGGCTAAAAATGTCAGAAGAGAGTCCTGTATTATCAGTAGTAACTTTTAATGTAAATGGATTAAAATCTCCAGTCAAAAGGCAGAAATTGGCAGAATGGATTAAAAAAGCATAACGCTATTCTATGTTGTCTGCAAGAGAATCACTTTAAAGTCAAGATAGAAGTAGAATGAGGGTGAAGGGATGGAAACAAATTTACCATGCATGTAGTAACCAAATGAGAGTTGGGCTGACTATACTCAGATAGGATAAACTTCAAGTCCAAAACAGAGGGACAAATATGGTCATTACATATTGATAAAAAGAGACAGTTCAACAGGAAGATGTAACAATTTTAAATATATATGCACCTAACAGCAGAGCTCCAAAATATATGAAACAAATACTGACAGACTTGAAGGTGAAATAGACGGCTCTACATTAACTGTAGGAGACCTAAACAATGGATAGAACATCAAGTCAGAAGATCAAAAAGGACGTACATGACTTGAGTGATGCACTAATCCAACTAGACCGGACAGATATGTATGCAACACTGCACCCAAAAAAACAGAAAACACATTCTTCTCTAGTGCACATGGACCTTTCTCCAGATAGAATATATGTTGGGTCACAAGACAAGTCTCAATAAATTAAATAACATTGAAATCATACAATGTAGTTTTTCTGACCACATCATGATGAAGCTATAAATCAATAACTGAGGGAGAAAGGGAAAATTCACAAATATGGGGAAATTAAACAATATAATCTTAAAAACACCACAAGAAAAGAAAACTACAGTCCAATATTTCTTATGAAGATAGATATAAAAATCCTCAACATTATGCTAGCAAACCAAATCCAAAAGCATACCAAAAGAATTATACATGATCAAGTGGAATTTATCCCTGGTATGTAAGTTTTGTTCAGCATAAGAAAATCAATTAATGTAATACACCACATTAAAAAAATGAAGAAAAAATATTATAACCTCAATAGATACAGAAAGGCATTTGACAAAATACAACACACTTCTTGATTTAAAAAAAAATAATGAGAACACTAGGAATATAAGGAAATTTCCTCAACACAATAAATGGCATGTATGAAAAGTCCATGGAAAACATCTTAATGGTGAAAGATTGAAAGCTTCCCTCTAAGATCAGGAGCAAGATAAGGATGCCTATTGTCACCACTGTTATTAAACACTGTACAGGAAGTTATTGTCAGAGCAACTAGGCAGGAAAAAGAAGTAAAAGGCATCCAAGTTGGAAAGGAAGAACTGAAACTTTCCCTATTTGCAGATGATATCCTACATACAGAAAATCCTGAGAAATATACAACAAAACTACTAGAGCTAATAAATGAAAACAGCAAAGTGATAGGGTACAATATCAACAATCAAAAATCAGTAGTGTTTTTATACACAAGCAATGATCAATTAGAAGAAGAAATCAAGAAAAAAAATCCATTCACAATAGCAAGTGAAAGAATCAAATATCTAGGAATAAGTCTAACCAAGAATGTAAGGCCTTGTATACACAGAAACCTACAAAATATTACAAAAAAAATTTAAAGAAGGCCTAAATAAATGATAGAATATTCCATGTTCATGGGTTGGAAGATTTAATATCATTAAGATGTCAAAACTACCCAAAGCAATTGATACATTCAATGTAATCCCAATACAATTTCCAACAACCTTCTTTGCAGAAACGGAAAAGCTAATCCTCAAACTGATATGGCCCTGAAGAGCTAAAGCCATCTTGAAAAACAAGAATTAAGTTGGAAGACACACACTTCCCAGTTTTAAAACTTATTACAAAGTCACAGTAATAGAAACAGCATGGTACTGGCACAAGGACAGATATATAGATCAATGGAATCGAATTGAGAGCTCAGAAATCAACCCTCACATTTATGGCCAACTAATTTTTGACATGGTGGCAAAGACCACTTAATTGAAAGGAAAGTCTCTTTCATAAATGGTGCTGTGAAAACTGGATCTCCATTGCAAAAAAAAAGAGGAGGACCTCTCACACTATATACAAAAATCAACTCAAAATGGATCAAATGCCTAAATACAAGAGCAGAACTATCAAACTCCTAGAAGAAATATCCACAGCAGGTCTCCAAGGTGAACAGCCTCTGGCATGTTGGAATAATGCAGGTAAGGGAAGTCTGCAAGCCAGATTCATAACTTCAGGATAAGGATTGGCTCTAAGGGCTGGGTCGGTCAGGCTGTGGCTAAGCAGGGCTGGAAGCTCAACGCAGCGCTGCTGCCCCCTGCCCCCCATACCAGGGCTTCCCGCTCAGGCCTGCCCCCACAGTGCTTTCCCCCACCCCACCCCAACCCCGCACCGCATCTTCAGGACTTTGTATTAGGCAATAAGTCCTTAAACTTTACACCCAAAGCACAAACAACAAAAGGAAAAGTAGATAAATGGGAAATCATCAAAATTTAAAACTTTTGTTCCTCAGAGGACTTAATCATGAAAGTAAAAAGACAACCTACACAATGGGAGAAAATATTTTGAAACCGCATATCCAAAAAATGATTGATATCCAGTATATATAAAGAAATCCTTCAACTTAACCAGAAAAAGACAAACAACCCAATTAAAAAATGGGCAAAAGACTTGAACAAATATCTTTCCAAAGAAGATATATAAATGGCCAGAAAGCACATGAAAAAAAAAAAATGCACAACATCACTAGCCATCAGGAAAATGCAAATCAAAACACCTATTAGAACAACTGCTATTAAAAATAAATAAATAAATAAAGGAAAATAATTGTTGGAGAAGATGCAGAGAAATAGGAAGAGTCATTCACTGTTAGTGACAATGTAAAATTGTGCAGCCACTGTGGAAGACAGTTTGGCATTTCCTCGGAAAGCTTAATGTAAAATTACTATATGATCTGGCAACCCCACTAGTAGGTATATACCCAAAAGAATTAAAACTGGGGACTTGAATAGATATTTGCACATAGCAGCATTATTCACAATTCTCAATGATGGTAGTAGCCCTAGTATTTATCAAGTGATGAAGCAATAAATAAAATGATATATACATATAATGGAATATTATTCAGCCATAAAAGGAATGAAGTACTGATACATCTGACAACATGGATGAACCTTGAAGATATCATGTTATGTGAAAAAAGCCAGATATAAAATGACATATTGTATGAACTTATTGGTTTGAAAAAATTAAAAGAAGCAAACTCATAGAGTAGGCTTAAAATGTACAGCATTCCTATTTGGAATGATGGAAACGTTTTAGTAATGGATGGTGATGATTTTAGCACAACTTTATGAACACAATTAGCAGCACTGAAATATATATATATCTGAAATATATCTATGATATATATATCTGAATATGATGATAAAAGGGAAAGTTTAGATTATATATGATAACAGAATAAAAATTTTTAAAAAATATCTATGGAACTACACTACACAAACAGTGAACCCTATCTTAGACCATGGACTTTAATTAATAGTACAATATAAAAATGTACTATTATCAGTTGTAACAAATATTCCACCCCAATGCAAGGTGCTGGTGGTGGGGTATTATTTGGGAGTACTGTATTTTATGCATGATTGTTCTGGAAACCCATAACTTCTCTAATAAGGAAAAAAAAGGTTGTGTTCTTGAA
Source organism: Cabassous unicinctus (assembly GCA_029593785.1). Taxonomy (NCBI): domain Eukaryota; kingdom Metazoa; phylum Chordata; class Mammalia; order Cingulata; family Chlamyphoridae; genus Cabassous; species Cabassous unicinctus. The sequence goes on from JAQZBX010010788.1 coordinate 24,640, forward strand.
AAAATTAAATCATAACTTAGATATTCTTCTTTTATTGCTCAAACGAATAGGAAGTCTGATTTATCTAACCACCTGGTGCTTGAAAATATTTTATCATTTATTGAATGAGCCTGTCTGCATCTGGATTGATCAAGAATTTTATAACTTTTAATGAAATCTTTAGTTTCCATTTATATTTCAAAAGGAAAATTTTATATTTGCTTGTATATGGTGGATAATAATTTATGGATGTATAGTAAAGCAAATATGCAGATGGGAGAAATAAAATGAAAATACTCATTCACTGTGAATAATGGAAAATCCCATATTTAAAAATGATCCCCAAGAGTACTTAGTCTGTCAGTGGATGACTTTCCTAATGTTGCCAATAATGAAAATCTTTCATAATAAAAAAAATTCTTGAAGTATTAATGATATATGTGCATAATTGAATGAAATAAATTTTGGTCCACAAAGTCCAAATCCCTGGATTAAATCTAGACATCAGTTAATGTGTTTTCAATTAATGGAGACTTTCTTATAATTAGTCCATTCAGTAACATAGTTATCATGCTGTGAGATTAACTTATTTATATCAATGTTCCAAAATTAGCAGAAGTGAATTTTACAAATTATTTGTTAAAATAAATTATGAAACACAGTAACAACAATATTTTCCTCTGATGTTGGTAAGATATTTCATTCTGCTATACCCTTGTCAAGTCCTTCAAATGTAAAATAAGGCACCGTCTGTCACAAGAACAGGAAAATGAATGTTAGCTTTAATGGTTCTTATTTATTGCTATATGGGTGAATTTTATAATGATATTTTTGTAAGGTTTATAATTAACTTGAATCTTTCTATATAATCTGGAGCTTAACTGGATTTTAAATCAATTTAATTTAATATATAAATACCTGAAGCACTGATATATATATATACCTGAAGCACTTAAAAAAGTGAATATTTTTCATTTATCTTTACTTCATGTTTTTCAAGTATAGTAAATACTAAATAAAGAGAAAGCAGAACACAAGATTAAGTCACTTTTTGTCAATTTTACAACAGATAATTCTGAATTAATTATGTTTAGAGATTCTGAATGAAATAATTGCATTTTAAAATGTATAATTCTGTGTTTGATACCCAACCTACTTTTCTTCCCCACACCCCTTACCTCTTTATTCCAAGGTTGTGTATATTCCAAAGCCAATAATACCAAAACTTAAGCAAACAATTTGTAACCTGGGTCTTACCAGGGTCTTTTGAAGAACAACTTGGAAAATTTCTAGGTATTATTACAATGTAACAAAATAAAACAAAATAATATTCAATTTTTAAAAAGCAAAACAATAAATAAATAAATAAATAACCAAAACACTTATCCAGAACATAATGAAGTTCTAGGAAGTGAGATTTATACTGAAAGATATAGGCATCAGCCACAGAGGTAAGCAGAAGAGTGTTCCAGGAACAGGCTAAAAAGAGCTTTTAGAAATCAGCTAATGCTTCCCCATTTTCTCAACTTGGAATTGAGAACATACACTTGAGTTTCTATTCATTGGGCTATCATTTATATCAAAAATGAAATATTGCAATTTTTGACAATGAAAAACAGAAATCTCACACACCACACAGATAATCGCCCATACGCTTCATAATTAAAGTAGGCCTCCAGGCCTGCTGACTGTGTATGCAAGTGTTTATCAATGTAAAGATTCCGTTTACTATGCAGCCACTCAGTTCAACTGAATAATGTACCAATCGGTATCTTTTTTTCTTTCATTCTCTCATAGTATGTATATGTATGCACCCTTGCCGTTTTCTACATGTTGGGTTGGAAGTATAAGGACAATGCAAAATGGGGAAAAATTTGCTACTAGACAGTTGCGCAAATACATTTTTAAGAATGTAATTATAGAATTGATGGCAATGTATGCAACCTCACCTGAATAGTTGCTTCTTCACAGGAGGCTTTATGGAGACTGAAGCTGCAGCTCAGGAGTCCCTGGGGTTAGGCAAACTTGGAACTCAAGCTGAAAAGGATAGAAGACTGAAGAAAAAGTAGGTTTGGGAGTTTCTTCTCCTTTTTCTACCTTTTATTTATTCTTTAGCGTTTGTTATGGGGAATTATAAAGAGAGTAGTTGGGCACAAAACAAATAGACGAAGGTCAATATTTTCCTGGTAATACCACAAACAATTCATTGCTCTTGTTTCCTAGTTATAATAGACTACAGTTTGAAATGAGTATAAAATTCTTCTAAGCAACCAAAGCATTTATTTAAAAGCTCAAGTATATGTAAAATATTTAAATATAGCCTTGCAACTCATGTAACATTTAGTACTAATTGGTATGACAAAATGAGACATTGTTTCATCCAACTTAGGTTTTCGCTCATGACAATGACAATATCTACTCTATAAAATGAAGTATTTAAGAGGAGAATATTTTCTGATTGAATATAAACTTATTTTAGTTTAACAGCAGACAACTTTATTTTGCATCTGTCAGGAACCTGATAGTATTTTCGTTCACATGGAACATTTAAATGACTTGCAAAACTGGCAAATGTTGAGTCTCAGCAACTGTTGGAAAGCAAGTAGGTCAATAAAGGATATTTTAAAAATATATAGTACCATTTTCAGTGACAAAATATCACCCATAGAACATGTTCTTTAAAAGCAAAAGAAAATTTCTTTATTTCAAAATATATTGGTTGGTTACTCCTTTACCTCCCTCTCAAATATTTATTACATTTATGTTTATGATCTTCACATTTCCCTTCTTTCCTATGAAAGAATATTACTTTCCCTAATCATCATTTTTATAACAGATATGCTCATATCTGTATTTATGCTCATAAATTTATGCTCAAAATTTTTTCCTTTTCTCACTTACTCGGCAGATGTTAACTAGTCATGAAGAAATATGTACTAATAAGTTGCAGAACAGCTCACCATCCTAATTGTTTATTAGTTTGCTACTTAATAAAATTAGAGATATATCCAAGTTTAGTAAGAACACCTTCCAGAAAAATAAAGTGATCTGGGGAACATTATTTGTTAAATACAATTAAATGTTTAGTCACATTCAGCACTAACAAAAATGTCTTCTTTAATTACTGATCATTTAATAATATATTTAAATAATATTATAATGTTTGAAAACTTTTAATTTTATTTCATCTTTTAGAAGAAAGTTACATTTACTTTTGTTATATTTATTGAGAAATATTCTTCTTAAAAATATTCTTCTTTGGTAGATTCTTTAAAATATTAGTTCATTTCAAGTCTAAAGGAATAATAATAATGGAAACACAGCCTGGCAAATTGACTTTGTTTATTTCCTTTAAAAGTTAGTTCTGATTTTTCCCACAAAGAAATATTTACAAATAATGGCAATCTGACCTCTTTTACAACTGCGCATAAGGCTGATACGGAGGAGTGAGCCAAGAATAAAATTTTGCTTCCAATATGACAATACATGGTATAACTCATTGCTTATGTTGTTTATGGAATCAAGTTTATCCTTTTAATGACTGTTGAAGTTAAACATTCCAATTATAAGATAATTTAAAATAAAATATTTAAAGCTGAAGTTTAGCTATTATTAACTTTACACACTGTTTAATTGATTTGATTTAATTTTACAGAATAATTTTTCAAGTACTAAGTACCCTCACAATCAGAAACTGATTTTAGCTCTGCAAATCACACCATACTCAACTTTTGCTTTTTATTTCTGCAATATACGTTGGCCAAATGTAATTTAGAATACTTGTCTTAAGCATTAGGCAGAATATTAAGAATATCCTATAATTCAATAAGGGCTAAAATTCCTTAGTACAATTATTTCCTATAGAATAAGAGTATTTGGGTTAAAATGGGTCCAACAAGCCAAGGCAGAGTTAATTAATGAAAAGCCCAAAGTATCTCAGTTATTGTTGGCTACCCATAACAAAAACCCTGAACAAGTTAACATGCAACCAGTATTCATGAGACTCAAATAAATGCTAACACTCATTCATTACCAGTGTAACACTGTGCTTTGGTTTCTGGGTAATCAGACAGTGAAATGTCTTCATGTAATGACTTTTGTAAGTCAGATAAGATAATTACTTTGAAATCCAATGGCTTAAGTTTTCTTTCTATTAAGTTTCATATTATTAATTATTAAATATTGGCAACTTGTTCTTGAATTTTCTTAAGCATTTAAAATTTCATTTAAACAATTTCAGTTTTCTATTTCTCATAGACACCATATCCTTGTTAAGTGTACTTAAAGGAGTCATACTCTTTTCTGAGTTCACATTTCATGTTTATTGCTTTTCTTTTCAAGATGGTAAGATTGTTTCCAAGTATACTTTATTGAAAAAAATAATGAATGTAACAACTTCTTTCAAAATATTGAACACTATAGGTTATTCATTTTTATGTATAGTTGTAATTACTATGGTTTCCTCTCACTATTTCTACATTCTGTACATTGGCCCAGAGAAATTGTTTCCTAGATGTAATACATAACTTAGACATACAGTCAATATTCCAAAGTTCATAGAAGATTCATTATCTCTGTGCTAATAAGCAGAGCTGGAGAAAAATCTCACTTTCAACTTTGCTAGGATGCCAGGTATGTGGAATTGATAATCTGTGAATTTAAATTTAATTGGCAGAATTTTTTTCTAAAGAAGTTAATTATGACACAGTTTTTACAAATCATACTGGCTGTAGGTAAAAGGGTAGGGAGGCTACTTTCAGAGAGCAGAATTTGAAACTTTCCAAATTCTTGCAAAGTTCAAAAATTTGTAACGTTGGCAGTTCCAAATAAAGGTCTAATCTGAGGTAACTTTACGTCCCAGCAAATTAAACACATACAGCTTAGCACAGCTAGCTATTATTTTATAGTGAGAAATAGGAAACCAACAAATACTAGATCTGCTAAAAGCACTCCTTGTTCAAGAAAATCTTATCTACCTTTACCTTCCTGAATTATCACACAGATGCTTGTCTTCTATCAGAACAGCATCTTACGTAGGCCTAAAGTGAATCTATTATTGTTCTACCTGGTTCACCTTTACTTTCTTCCTGTACTTTCTCTGAAAGTTTGATTCCGTAACTTTCTCAAGCAGGTCAATTTAGAGCACAGTTAACACCTACATTTCTGTGTCAACCTGAAACTCACCGAGTAATTCTCTGAGTATTTCACATTAATTTTTCTTATTTTCCTCTTTAAAATATTACTAGTTTTTCTGTAGGATCTTTGTGTAACTCTCCTAATCTTTAAGGAGTGAGTCACTATTTACCCCTAGAATGTACTTTCCTTATTAAAATTGTGATTCTTCTTGGTTTTCTGTATGTGGGCTCCCTCTGGGGATGTCACTGATCTCCAAGATCTTGTCTGTCATTCTCTGTTTGTTTTCATTGGATTGCAGTCATCCTTCTGATTTAATAAAAAGTAAACAACTTCTGCTTTTCTAAGACTCACATTAAGTTCACTTAGACCTGACAATTTCACCTCTTCCCCCATAAACCTGTCTGCCCTAGTCTTCAAGAGCTTATTTCCTTTTCTTAGATGTCCACCTTATCTTTTAAGTTATGAACTCAGCTACTTACTCAGAATGGCCAATTGAAGCCAACCAAACAACTGTAAAAATAACTACATGGCATAATATAAGCTATTACAAGATCAAAAGCCTACATGATCTGGACCATCAAAAACCTGAAATTCTGAATGTTCTTTAAGTCCCTAAATTTCACTTAGAGTCTAGATGTTGGTCATTTAGGGCCCAATAAATAGAAACAAACTTTCTTGCTCAGGTTAGGAATCTATTTGATGATAGTTTTGGAGTCACACGGAAATCAAAATGTCAGCTTTATTACCAATAGAGAACAGGGCCTAGTTATATGTCAAAAATTGGGTCTCTTAAAACTGAACCCCACAATTAGATAAACATACTTCACTCAGAGAGAACTGGAAAGTCACAGTCTTCCAAGTTGCACAAGTATAAGCCTCACCTCTCCTTAAAAATAACATTTATGTTCTTATCATTTCATAAATATAAGTTATTTTAGAATCAAGAACTATAAACTCATGAGGAAGGAAATGAATTTTTACAGCATTAATATCCTTGCCTAAAGAAAAGCTTTCAAAGTATCAATGTTAAGTGTATTTTTATCCATTTCTCTTCAGAATTCTTAACGTTTTTTTCCCCTAGAATATATTTGCTGCCAGACTCCAATATCAGCTTCTTTAGAAATGTGATAATAGGGTGTGGTGGCTCCCTGAATCTTTAGAGATCTAAAAATGTATTTTACCCCTAAAATTAATTGATATTTGCCAATATCTGTGTAAAGGTATAGAAATCCAGGTTTAAAATTATTTCCCGTCAGAACTTTTCTTCTCATTTCCAGCTATGTCTAATGTCAATTGTCATTCTTTTATAGATAACATGTGAGTTATCTTTTTCCTCTCTCTCTGAAAGTTTTAAGATTTTTCTCTTTATGTTTAAAGTTAAGAAATGTTACAAGTCAGCATTTTTTTCATATATTCTTTATGTTTCATTTTTCTTCTCTGTGCTTTCAAAGTGAAAATTTGTTAGACCAGACTATCTTTTATGTAGTTCCCTAAAGGATTCACATTTGTAGGCTCAACTTTGATTCCAAGAAGCTTGTTTTAATAGAGACTTATGGGATTAAAGATGATGATGTTTCAGTAATAATACTCCTGTCTAACTCTCAAGATAGTCCTTGATGGACAGTGAAAATATTAAAACTGACAGACTATCCACTGAATGGGTTGCTTATTCCAGGTATAAAAGTTCTTTAATCTTCAGCTTAACTATTATCTGCTAATGTTTCCTCCTGCCTTTTTAACCCTATATAATCTTTTATTAAAACATTTATGTATGCAGAAATCTTCTGTATCTTGACACTTTCTTTGAAAAAAACCTTATAAACATCAATTTACTGATTAATTTCTCATTTTCAATCTTTAGTTACAATATAGATAAGATATTTTGTATTAGGATTTTCTACATTCTGCTGAATGGATATCACTGCTAAATGAATACAGATTTCATATTTCAAATCTTTTATTTAACCTCATTAAAATGAAATTAACATCCCAACTCAGCTATCAGCAACACTCTCTCCAGGGAAACAGTTTCATCCTTGGAGCATGGCAGTCACAGTTAATCACTACCAATGAATCCTTGTTTTAGAACTTCAAAACATAAAAATGGAGCTCTATAGATTTAGTCACCTTATTCCCAAACCAATCCTGAGGGTCTCTTTCAGTGCATAATGTGTTTAGACACTGCACTTTTAATCTTTTGCATGTGTAAGGTTCAGAGTGTGCATATCTCTAAGCAAAATAAATTCCACTGAAAACATGCATAATTAAAGGTATCACAGAAACTCTACAACATCATTTCACTTAATAAATATGTAATTGGTGCCTATGTGCCAAGTTAAACTTATTAATGAATTGTATTTCCGAAGTTAATTTGTAAGTCAGGTTAGAGGCTCTGAATACCTTTCCCTATCTAAGTAATGCTATATTCATGGCAGGTAAATTTCTGTGCTCTTCTACAGAAGTTTTATTTATCTCATCATATATACATATTTGTTAAAGTTTTTTGTATGCACACTATAGGAACTAAATCTGAAGGATTTAAAAAGGGGTATCATTGGCAGGATATTGGAGTATTTCATAGATTCCAGAAACATCAGAACCACGACACTTCCAAAATTTTAACAAGAGGTTATGAAATATCTCTACAGAGTGTTGTCAAGAATTCTTATTTTCTCCTTCACCCTATTACAAATTTTAAATTCCTAAGTGAAGACATCTTATTGGGCTAATGTGGGAGGATATTTGTACTTGCATTGATTATAGTCAAGGGTTCTTTTAGTACAGACACAGCTCCTGGGAGAACACTCATGGGCAACCCATTCAAAAGGACCTAAAAAGTAGAATATTTCAGAAGCTATAGCTAATGTTATCAGTGTTTCCTTGGAAAAACGTTTCCCAGGTTCCTACTTGGAACTTGAGAAGCATGCCTTCTCTGCACGTATTGGGACAGAGCTATTGAGTTATCGTTGCTTTGCCATTTGATCATGTATAGTCCTGCCTAGCATCAACCAGGGCCAACTTTAAGACTCCCTGAACCTGAAAATAATAACATCCAAAAGCTAAAGATCAATATGATTCTAGGGAAGATGAAAGTGCTCTTTTTAAATATATTTGATCTATTTGGAGGAAGGAAAAGAATAAGGAAGAAATAAGGCTACTGTTTTAAATCCATGGTACAATATTATTGATTACACATTAAGTAGAACAGAAGCCAAATATTTTCTCCATATTTTCTGCCCAGGAGAAGCTTTGCCCTGGTAATGATAAAATAAGAATGAGTAAATAGAAATTAAAACTCAAAATAGTTAGTTATATATACTAAAAGAATGCTCTTTTATAAATGTTTTATCATTTGTCATGATTGAAGTAAATCTCAGATTAATGGAAAATGTAAATTATAACTTTTCACTCATTCACTTAGTGACCATTATGTCCCAAGAACTGTGTTAGCAACTACTAATATTTGAATTATATAGTTCCATTCTTCAAAGAGTTTGTGAAGAGATAGACATGAAAACAAATAACTGCACTTATGTTTCAAGGGCCATGAACTCTTCTCTGTCCTTTGTTTTTGAAGAAAATGAGAAAAGTGCCACAAGCCTAAAGCCAACTAATATTCTTATTTAAAAGATGCTCTCCAACCTATAGACTGGTCACTTCACTGTCAGTTTCAAAAACAAATGTAAAACAGATTTAATAAATTCTTTTTGAGAAGTAGGAGAGAGGGTTGTTGATCACTAAGAGTCAATGGGTCCCTTAAAAATAAGCCATTCCCTTAAACTTTTAAAATATTTTCTTAACATGCAGATGAGGAAAAATACTGTAGAAACATGATATGTTTCATATATCTTCTGAATGACACCCCTATACATAATATTGAAATGAGACTAACAAAATGGATCTATAACTGATAGGACTGTTGTAATCAAAGGGTAGGGTAAAAAAAGAATTGATAATGATTGAGTGAAACAGAAGGTTGCAAATTCAGCACTTTCATGAGTGATTGAATTAAAACAGATTGTGACAGCATGAAGCTAGCAGGCACCCCTTTGTAGTTCAGTGCCTCTGTGCAATCAACCAGGGGCACCCAAAGCAAACAATCCCAATTTTTCCATATAAAATGTATTCAAACAAAAATTAAATAAATTCCTGGGCTATTTAACTATAGGCTTCTTCCTTCTTATCACCAGTTAAAAGCATTCTAAATACTAAGACCCTAATTATCTTCATTTTAGTCCAGAGGTAGAAACATAAGGGCAGATGAACAAAGGATCTGTATAACAGATCCTTTCAAAAAGAGAGTTTAGAGAAAATAATTTTAACCATAGCAACAGTAAAAGTTGACCATTAGGGGAAAAAAAATCCTTAAAAGTCAATTAAAGAATTACGTTGGTTGTATGACTTTTACCAATGTAATTTGATAGCATGTAGTATGAAGGAAGATTTACCTCAGTAGTTCTTATTGGTGTACTTAAGCTTTCTTGATTTTGTAAGTCAGAGTGGTAATGCATGTTTGTTTTTTTAAAGGATGCTGAAAATAATTCAACTCCTTAGAAAAAGGTTTCTGTAGAAAAGTGCCTAACAAAGAAATGAATGCTTTTCAATATCTAGAAAAGTGATAGTGCCAAAATTCTCTGCATGGCCAGACTGTAACTGGATATTGTGTTAATTTCTGGAAAATATAATTAAAGTAGATGTATGTTCATAGGAACATAAACAGAATAGTAAAATGACTGATAGCATTGTCTTCATGGACTTAGAAATAACTATCAATGTGTGAAGTGTGGAGAACAAAAATCCAGCTGTTGCTAAGAGAAAGAACAATGAAAAGTGTTCTAAATGGCCTCATGATAAGACTTTGGGCCAAACGTCAGATAAATTTTGACTCAGTGTAAGGTAGAACTTTTAATAATAACAGCCCTGGGAAGAAAGAATTGACCAATGGGAGAGTTGTTCTCCCATGACTATGTCTAATATAGACCTGCCAAATATATGCACATAGCAAGATTATTATATGTGGAATTCAAGGCTCAGCTGAAATATTGGACTACATATGCTTTAAATCATTCCTGATCTAAGATTCTGTGATTCTCTAGAAGAAAAGGTTCAGGAGATCTTTTGCATTTTTGAACACTTCAGTGTCTCGCATATCACAGGCATTCAAAACACATTTTCTGAATAATTGAGTGAATGAGTAACAGCTGGGTGGGGAAGAAATTTGAGGATGAAGGAAAAATTCCAGGAAAATAGGCAGTGAATTCTACCCAGAGGACCAAATCAGAAACCTAGACTTTGCTTTCACCCTTATTCCTTCTCTACACATTCCCATATCCTATCACCAAGTCCAGTCAATACTTCTCATTAAAATATCTCGTTTATTTTAATATTTTTAATATTTATTTTCCCATTGCCTAGCTCAGGCCATCAGACTACAGCAGTCTCCCTGTTTTGAGTCTTGGCTTTCTGAAATCCCTTCTTTGCTCTTCAGTTAAAGAGATCTATCCAAAACCCTTCGATGTTTCTCTAGCATCCCTGGGATAAAGTCCAAATGGTTTTTCATAGGCCGTAAATCCTTATATTATCTGATCTCTATTTATCTTTCCTGTTTTATCTTTCTACTCCCCACCTTGCACTTCATTATTATAATATACTAATACTTATTTCTTATTTATGACTTTAATCTCCTTGTTCCATTTTCTTACTCATCCTTTGCATTGTAATGATATTAATATACATTTTATATGTAATAAGTGTATAAGAATCATATTGAGCAATTACAATGTGTGAAGCACAGTTCCACCCATTTTACATGTACTATTATTTTTCACTTTTCACAAAGCCTTTGAGGTAGAAACTTGTTTTTTCTTTCCATATATGAGGAAACCACTTGCTAGGCACTGTCGTATACACAAATGCAGATCTCTAGAGCCTAGTTTTCTTCTGAGTTATTTAGGATTTCAGGATAGAGACATGATTTAGAGTATGTGGTCCAGTCTCAGCTGGAGCTTGTATCCTTATATAATTTTCAGTGGTCTATATAGGGAGTGAAACAAGAATCTTTAGCTCCCATATAGTCTGTTAACAGTGGCACATTTTTTCCCCTAGAAAATAGTTTCTTTTCTCCCTCCTATCCTTCAAAATGAGCCAAAGGTATATTCAAACCAAACACTTTCCTTAAGAATAAGAGGGAGGTAGTCCCCAAACACAAGATGTTATAAAGTTGCTTTTTTTCTGATATAATAAGCCACACGTAATATTCCAAAGTTCAATATAAAAATAGTAATGATCAGTAAAAAACAAGTCATGTAGGACTTAAATGTAACAATATTCATTCAAGTAAAACTTACAAAGTCAGTGTCTAATGGCAAGCAAAATTGTTACCCCTTTAAAGGAGAAATAAAAAAAGAGAAATCAGTAATTAAGGTACATTTAAATATAATGCTGACATCTTAATCTAGAAAAAATTTTCCAGATTTGTTTCCACAAGTATAGGAGCTTATATTAGCTCTCTATATCTTTCATCAGGTTTGTTTCCTCTTAAAAATGTTCTTTCTTTCCTCAATTATTAAAAATAGTATAATAATTAGCCATTCATGAAGCAAGCTTCTCTTCCTCATTTCCATACTTCTGAGAAAGACAGTAATTAGCTGTATTCCATTATCAGTATTTTATGAAAAAAAAAATGTTCAAGGAGCTTATCCCTCCCTAACCAGTCTTCTCTCCTTTCAGCTTGCTTTACTATTTTTTCTCCCACTATCATCTTATTTTAACCTCCATCCTCTTCCAGTGTGTTAGCCCGTCTGTCCTCTCCTCCCTCCTTATTTAGCTTAGATTCCATGTTATCACTCTAACACACTCACAAATCCCGCTGTGTTTTGGTCGTGTTCACAAGCCATAACCACAGCCACTGAAAAACCTGCTTTCTCAATGCCTGCATTTGGGCACCTTTGTGTTGCTGGAGGAAATTACAGTAAGAGAATTGGGACCAGCTTTAGTTGGGAATTCCACAATGTCCAGTAATTCTAATGTATTTCCCTCCTCAATGTTCTTTCTACTCTCTGCAACTCATGTTAGACACCTCCTTTGTCTTCAAACCTGAATCTTTTGCATATGAGTACACAATTTATCTTAGAAAAAAAAACAAAAACAAGCAAACACAAAAGGAAATATCTGAATTCCCAGAATTATTTACTGCCAAACAAGTACTTACTAACACTTATCCCCATCCTGTCTTATCAAAGAAGATATGATGACTCTCTTCTTAAGACTATCCCTTCCCATATCCTCAGGCATTTTGTGCTGATTTCTCCTTGCTCTTATACATACATATTCTGTTCTCTTCTGTGTGTTTCCCCCAGCATTTAAACATTCTCAGGATTCATCCATTAAAGGAAATTCTCTCTCCATTCTCTTTTTCCATTCCAGTTGTCACTGCTTATTGTCCCATTTTTATCAACTCTCCTCTCCATAACCTGATGCATTCCCGTATTACTCCACTGGTGAAGCTTTGGCAGTTCACCAGTGACCTTCATGTTGCTAAATTCAGAATACTTTTTCAAAATCAACTCTCAGGAATTTACAAAGGTTTGAGCTCATTTCCCTTCTAAAAATACTCCCATGTCTTCACGTCCCTAATACTATATGCGCTTAGATATTCTCCTTGCCTCCGCGCTGCTCCTTCTCAGTCTCCGTTCCAACATGCCCCCTCATCAGCGCTTTCAGCTGTTGGGGTTCTGACGCCCTCCTTTTGTCTCACTCTGAGTGCTCTAACTCATCCTCATGTGCCTTCAACTACTTCCGTACGTTAATGACTTACCACATTAATATTCCCATCCCAGATCTTTTCTCTGAGCTCTTTTGTGACTAAGTGCTACTGTGCATCTGCATTTTCCTATCTCATAACTCAGAGACAACATGTCCAAAACTAAATTTCTGTGATCCCCTTCCCTATTTTATTCCATCCATCAAATATACCAGAATTCCCTTTCTCAATGGTAGCAACATCATCTGTCCAATACCTCACCACTAACTAGAAAGCATCTTTTATACCTCCTCTCTCCTACCCACCTTGGGTCTTATGCATCACCAAGTCCTGTCCACTTTTCCTCCTAAATCTTTTAGGAAGGGGCCCACTTCTTCCCTTTGTGAACAACAGCACCTGCTCAAAAGGACTGTACCACAATGTGCAAATTTGCAATCTTATAAATGCTACCATGAAATGGAAAAATGAAGGAAATGTGTTTTATTCCTAGTGTCTTAATTAATATTATATATAATAATTACATATAATTATACTATATAATTAATATTTTGATACTCAAATAGTAAATGTCTTTAACTGTAGATTAAATAATTATATATTTGCCAACCCATGGAAAGTTTTCTGTCCAGTAGTGGCTCATTCTATTCAGCTTTTGTTTCAAAATAAATTTTGGTTTTTGGAATAATAGTCCAACATAAGCGCTCATAAGGTTCTCTGCCTTGCAATTTTCTTTTGTATTTTCTTGAGTGAAAGAAGATTGAATAACTTCAGAGCAGGTAAAGCAATTATAATATTAGAAATACAAAAATAAATATTGAAGCAGTATAATCTACTATACCATGATTTGAAGATCATTCAAAGGCTAAAAGAGACAACTTTAAATATTTCTAATTATGTCTAACACACACATAAACACACACACATATATGTGTGTGTGTATATATATATATATATATACACATGTACAAATGCATATATATCTTCATAGTACCCTTTCTTTCAATTAAAACTTAAATGCTTATTTGGTTTAATCTTGAAAATTCTTATGGATGAAATAATTTCTATTAGTAATAGGTTATTTAAATATATTTCTGAGTCACCAACTTGGAACCTTAAAAAATAAGAGGCAATTATATTTGCCATATGAAGCTCATTTAGTGAATGGTTTCTCATATGAATTTTTATATCAAAATCAACTAGTCTGTAAACAAGGTAAGGGCTATTCATATTACAGGGGATCACGCAGATTGATAAGAGCCAACTGAAAAGTTTAAGGCCATCATTTTGGAATCTAAAATGTATATTGGCAAGTAATTTCTGCTTGTTGTATCTGTATATATATATATATATACCACTATGGAATATAATAGCCATTGTTAAATTTGCTCTTATTCATTATATGGTAACTTATCAACTGCACTTTTCTATGTCAATTAAAACCTGTTACCTTCCTCTTAGTTACAGTGGTCTTTAACAGAAGAACGTTTACTCTTGAAGAAATCTTTTCCTCTTATTTTAACCTTGATACTCTGGAATGGCAAGGAAGGGAATAATGAGATAATATGGTACTGTAAATCAATATTTATAGGAACAGTTGTATCAATTTTATAAGAAAAACCTCTGCAAATATATATTACCTCTGATATGGAATTTATAATATCCTATCACAAAAATCTCTCAGTCACTTATGACAATAGCTTTTTGTCTTTTGCAGATCAGATTTTTTTGAAAGCCATGAGCTGAACTTCTTGATATTCTAAGGCAAGATAGCTGCTCAGTATTACTCTTAAACTCATTGATTATGGAGGAGAAGTTTCATAGAACATATGAGAAATCAGGCAATATATACAAATTGACAACACAAAAATATTAGAGCTTTCTTTTGAGCAATATTTATTACATTTGTGATTCTTGTTTATTTTCATAATTTCTTTTACATTTTATATTTTAAGGTATCTTCATTGCTACAAGTTTTCTATTTTAAAAAACAATAAATGAAGGATATTGATATTCCCCTGCAGGCAGATTTAATCAATTTGTTTTATTCAAGAGCAATTCCTTGATAGTTGGTATTCTGAGAAAGATTATTTTGTCAATGGTAATAACTGGCCCCATATGCTTTTGGAAGTTTTCTTGGAAAGTTTAAAAACTGCTCCTTTTTTTTCCTATACTTGTCATAGGTTTCATAGGTATATTGAAAGAAAACTATTTTAGCCGAATAGAAGCTATTTCTCTTTTGTCTTACTTTTATTTCTGTTGCATGTATGATGTGAAAAAATATGCCTTCAATTTCTTAGGACATTGTGATGACAATTTTTATGGACATTTATGTTTTTGTTTATGTGAAAATTTAAAGAGATGGCCACAGCTCTTCTGGAAATAAGACCAAATAATATGCACATTTTTTAAAAAATACACACGGTTTCTCTGAATGAATGCCTTTAGAGGAGGCACGTGCAGGGTGTTCCATTGCACATCAAGCTTTTCTTTATAATGATTGTGCTTTAAAAATGAGATGTTCTAACTTGCTTAATTTCTGATATAGAAATTTCTCCTTCATGTTTTGTTATATTAAACATATGAGTTGTTGTAGTAACAGTTTTATTTTTCTAATAATTAACTATTATGTTTTTATAGAAAACCCAAAGCAAAACAATATTTCTGTGACTTTCTGTTGAGTTACTTAAATCCCATATTTTCTCAGTGCCTCTTCTACATCCTGGGAGCAAGTGAGCTACTTGTAAAAAAACAAATTGAATCAATGTTGTCTTTGTGATGTTTTCTGGTAATATTGGTGAATCAATCTAGTTCATTTTTTCCCTCAGAGCATTTATTCACATCTGTTCAAATACATGAGTGTTTCTATTGCAAGCGACTCAATTAGCACACTCAACATTTATTTTGCCAATTCAAATAGAGGAGTAGAAAGTACTGTGGCAAGGGAAAGAAGAGGTAAAGAGTTCTTTTACACTTTCCCAAGCTCTGATTACTGCCACATATGTATTTGCAAAAAATTATAATTGCTACTAAATATTATTACAGCAATTGTTAGAAAAATAAAATTATGAACCGATAAATTACCTTACAAATTATCTTCTTTCCCCAGACTGTGGTGAGGCAATTAAAGAGCAAAACCTGATAGTAATTTTGGCCAGACCTTGTATGAGAACTAGAATCCAGCTATTCTGACACTCAAACCAGTGCTTTCTCCACTTTCTCTGAGCTGCTGCCTCCCCAGCCATCTGCTGTACTTTTTTTTCTTGAGCCCTAACAGTAGGTTTATAAGGCTGTATGAGATTCTTAGTGCCATTCAATGAATTCCTTCTTTTGTTTGTAAAATAACATAGGAGTGGCTTAAGGCAAAGAATGTTCTTTACTAAGGTGCCTGACTTCCTCCCGGGGTATACCAGAAGCTGGGAAAATATTGTCATGCATGTTTCAGAATGACTTATATTCAAGAGACACACTTATTGATCAACTATTAGAACTGCTCTCAGCCTGACCATGCTTGTGGACACAGTGAGTATGTGTGTCATAGTGAAATTTAAAAAAGACACTTGTCTTTCTCATATCGGAGCTTTCTCACTTCTGAAATGATGCTCTTGTTTAATTCCATGACTTTCTTTAGATTGAAATGTATCCATTAACATTTGTGTGCTTTTCTTTTCCATTCATCCTTCTCCATCTCATGAAAAGCACATCTGGGTAAGTTGAATCATAATGGCTGCTGAACATTTTATTTTCAGCGCCATGCTCTTTTGCTCTTTTCCTTTTATCTTTAGTATATTTCTTTTCAGTTGTAACACAAGCTGCACTGCCTCTGTCCTAAAATGAAAACTGCAAAATAAATTCATTCTCAGACAGTGAAAATAATCATTGGTTCAGAGAAATGATCACATTCAAATTAATTTCTGTTAATTCCTGTCAAAAAAACATTCTGGACTTTGTTTGAGTCATTCTCTAGGGGTTAGTGTGCCTTTCAGTGAAGTTCAAGTAATATTTTCAGGCCACTGTTGTGTTGAATGACCGAATTTGTCTGTTTCCCTAGTGCTTTGAGATTTTCCACCTGCCTTATATTCAAGAGACACATTTATTTGTCAGCCACTAGAATTGCACTTTGTTGGAAAGTGTTAAATGGGTCTTCCCAGTAGATCTTTGACACCTATAGTGTCTACCATAATACTTGGTTTTGCCTGAATGTGTGTTCTTTCCATTGTTTCTTGTACTACTGATTGTTTCCTAAGGTTTTAAATATATGTATTACTCAGATTTCAGTTTCAAATTTTAAATCCATCTCTTTGGGCCAAAATTAGAATATGTTATGGACTATTCCTAAAACAAATTGAGCTCCAATGTAAAACAAAAAAATATATAATATTGATAAAATATTTACATTGGTGTAAACTTCTGCATTGGTAATTTGGTGAGCTCATTACACTTTGGATACGGGCGTGGGAATATTGCTTTTAAATTTAAAGCTCCATTTTTCATTTATTTATTTATTTTTTTTGTAAATAAAATGGCTCCAAAGGGATGCAATTATCCAGGAAGTCCTGGAGAGTGTCACTAATTGGCTATATGGATACTTTAGTTGCCAATACAAGGTCATGTACTTTGTAATATTACTTAGTTAATTAGGATGGTTTATATTTCTATTATTTTTTCTACTCTAATTTGAAATTATAGTTGCTATTGCTAAAGTTATTTAAAAATGAAGTATTCACTTCAGTTAGGATGATTTATGATATTAAGAAAAGCCATGGTAAGATGTTCTTTAAAATGCAAGGCATGTGTTCTTTTAAAAATAAACCTTTTTATTTAGAAATAATGACAGATTCACAGGAATTTGCAAATAAATGTACAAGGAGGTCCTGTGCACTCTTTGCCTCACCTACTCCAGTGCTGACATGTTGCATAACTATCGTGCAAAAACAAAATCAGTAAATTCCTACTGGTACAGTACACAGAGCTTATTCAGATTTCACAGGTTATACAGGCACACATGTATAATAATCTTATGTGATTTTATCATGTGTAGCTTCATGTAATTAACACCACAGTCAAGATACAGAACCACCGTCCTATCACTGCTAAGCTCCCTTATGCTACCCCTTTATAGCCACCCTACCCTGGTCCCTAATTCCTGGAAATCACTAACCTGTTACCATCTCTATCATTTTGTTATTTCAAGAATGTTATATAAATGGAATCATAAAGTATATAACCTTTGAGATTGGCTTTTTTCATTCATCATAATTCCTTTTTACTCTTTCTGAATCAGATGAATGAAAAAGCTTAGTATGGTATTAGTATGATGTAAGTTTTCAGGAAAAGTTAAGCCATTTTTAAAAAATGATTGAATTCTAACATGTTGTTTTAATTTGCCAAAGAGCTGCCAATACAAAGTACCAGAAATGGGTTGGCTTTTACAACGGGGATTTATTTTAGGTAAAAGCATACAGTTCCAAGGCTGTGAAAAGTCCAAATCAAGGCAATGTAAGAGGTGCTTTCTCACCAAAGTCAGCTGCCACGTGGTGAAGCAAGATGGCTGCCTATATCTGCTGAGGTCTCAGACTTCCTCTCCTGGCTCACTGTCTCTCAGAGCCCAGCTCCCAGAGCTCAACCGTGAGCAACCAGGCATAGAGCTTGTCTCTTTCCAGCCTCCTCTCTCAGTCTCAGCTGCTCTGCTTTCTTCCTGAGTTCAGCTCTAAGTTGTCAGGTATAGAGCAGGGTTCGTCTCTAGCTGCTCCATCGGCCCAGCCTCTTGGGTGCTTCGTGCTTAAGTGATCCTCTAGTCCAGGGGTTCTTAAAAAGGGCTCTGTGAGCTTGAATTTAAATTCAAAAAACCATTATTCTTGTGAGGGCATGTTGGTACGGGTGTGATATATTTATTAAATAATATGCAATATAGTGTGGACTTAGTATGGGGTCTGTGGGTTTCACCTGACTGGCAAAGGGCTCGGTGGAACAAAAAAGGTTAAGAATCTCACATGGCAGGATCAAAAATGTCAGCTTCCTTTTCCTGTGTCTGTCTCTCTGTGTCTCCATTTTTATCAGCTCCAGTAAGACAGAAGAGACCCAACCTGAGTCACACCTCACTGATGTAGTCCATTCAAAAGCCCTAAAACAATCTTATCAAGTAATCTAATCAAAGAACCCTCAGCAGAATTTAATGCAATCAAAGGGTATCACACCCAAAGGAATGGATTCAAACACATAACCTCTCTGTTTTGGGGATTCATAAAATAATTTCAAACTGCCACACGTGTGC